>CM055266.1:4892089-4926596 GCA_029237695.1 Conchocele bisecta
TCCCACACTATTATTGTTAAAGCCCACTTGTGCAGAGCTAGACATACATGTAGTCATCATAACAAAGTCAGGATGTTTATATGTGCGTGTGTCCGAAATCTTTTTTTTAAAGTACCGTGAAGTCTATCTCTCTACATGCTGGCTGCGGCGTTCTCATTCTTGGACAATTTGTTTCCCAACAGCATACACCATTTTTTTCATCTAGGATCTCTCATGTGACCAATTAACGAAAATGTCAAAATTCTGACCATGGTTGCTCTTGACCTTGGTCAACCACAATCAATGACCATGGTTAACCATCGTTGACTGGCCATGGTCAACCACAGTCGATGGCCATGGTTAACCATCGTTGACTGACCATGGTCAACCATGCCTTATTGACCATCGTCAACCATGGCTGGAAATTACAGACCATGGTTAGAAGCAACCATGGTCAGTCAACCATGGTTGGCGATGGTTCACCATGCATTTTTCTGGGATCTCCCCTATGACCAATCACAAAAATGTAAAATTCTGACCATGGTTGCTCTTGACCTTGGTCAACCACAGTCGATGACCATGGTTAACCATCGGTGACTAACCATGGTTAACCATGGCTTATTGACCTTAGTTGGAAATGACAGATCATGGTTATAAGTGACCATGGCCAGTCAACCATGGTTGGCGATGGTTCACCATGGATTTTTCTAGGATCTCCCCTATGACCAATTCACGAAAATGTCAAATTTTGACCATGGTCATCCATGGTGGACATGGTTGACCATGGTTGACCACTGTCCTATGGCCATTGGTTAACTATGGTCAACCATGGTTAAACCATGGTCAACTATGGTACAATTCGCCTGGGTAACGACCTATCAACAGCTAAGGTCATCTAAGGCCGGGTCAATGGGTTTAGTACTAAATCCCATATATTACCTGTACAAGTACATGTACAAATGGGGGGAAAATCGCAAAATCAGAACTGAATACTTACAATAAAAAAAACAATACATGTGCATGATATTCAGCACTGAAATCATAATAATCATGATCTGATACCAGGTCCTCGCCACACCAGAATTACTTGGCCCCCTCCCAAAAGTAGTAGCATCAGTAATAATATTACTACTTTTATAATAGGCAATAACCCAATTCAACTCCCAGGTAACAAAAGAGTCAAAGATAAGTTGTACTTTATATGGAAACAGTGGTATGGTATAGTAGTACATTTTATTACACACAGAAATGAAATTTCTTATAAATTCCGTAGTTCACAATATGTGGCTGTGACTGGAGAAATGGGGCTTATGGGTTTTGTGACCAGTGTAGATCCAGATCAGACTGTGCGGATCAGGATCAGGGCTGGCCATCATTTCATCAATAAATCATCATTGACATGTTCGGGCCATACGTTCTGAAAAAGAAAATCGCATTTGCATCTATGTAGACCCTGATCAGCAGACCATATCCAGTCATAAATCAAATGCCCTATATTGTCATGGTGCATTACAAATCATACCCGGGGCATCCATAAAATACAATACGTAAACATGCACGGATCCAGGTGGGTGTGTATTTTTATGTGGATAGATCTGATTTTTTTTTATTTCTCACTAAAAAGTGTATATTGTTACCACTCTATTGAACCGTCTTGTCGAGACGGTTCAACTGAGTGGTAACAACATATACTTTTGATGAGAAATGAGAACAAGAGTGCCGTAAGTCACAAAATACGCCCGTCGAATATGGGCCAGACAGAGAAGATGCAGAAATGTGACGCTGTCACCAAGGCAAGAAACATTAATGAGAATTTGAAACTGTATACATGTAGCATTATTTCTTCATCTCGAAGACGTGTGTATAGTTTCAGATCGATCGACTGAACGGATTCAGAGGAGTTGTGTACACAAACTCTGTACCCTATATAGAATTGTATACACAAATGTAGACAAAATGGCTAAGCTAAAAAGGTAATATTTAAAAAGCATAAAAACATCAAGGTGCACATCTTCAATATGTGTAGGAGACATGTGTATAGTTTCAGATCGATCGACTTAACGGTTTCAGAGGAGTTGTGTACACAAACTCTGTACCGTATATATAATTGCATTGACAAATGTAGAATAAATGACTACGTTAAAAAGGCGATATGTTTGTTAAAAAATATTTTTTTCGACATAAAGACACCACGGTGCACATCTTCAATATGTGTAGAAGACGTGTGTATAGTTTCAGATCGATCGACTGAACGGTTTCGGAGGAGTTGTGTACAGAAACTATGCACTTTTTCTGTCAGCCGCCCGCGGTAAAACATAATACAATGTACGTACCGTTTTTAAAAACGGTCGTATAAAAATTGCAGAAAAAAGTAGTTATATATTTTGGGAATGTTGACGATTATGTGTGTCTCATTCACAATTGAGAATCTACGCCCACTCTAGACCTACATTCTGGACCTGACCCTGTGGAAACCAATGCCTTAAATACCTTGGTATGGACATTTCAATGTTTTAGAATAGTCTACAGATGTGGCCGATACTGGATAAATGGGTTACGCATAGGCGCTGTCTGATCAGGCCCTATAATATTTGCCATTCACATGTACTATTTCAAACAAAAATAGTTCGCCCTACTTTCTAAGCCAATCGCTGACCATAATGAGCTCTACTTATTTTACTTATTACAAGAGTTAACCGCAATAAGTTATATATCACCAGATTCAATGATTACATGGTTCCGACTCTTTTGGGAAGACCATATTCCATGACTTCGCCATGACTTTCAAGGACCTGTTTTCGAAATTCAAGGACCCATATTTGCATGGATGATGCTGATGAAACGGTATCGAGCCTGGAATACACTTGTGCTGGGGAGAGAAGTTACTTCTCTCCCCAACACAAGTGTATTCAAGGCTCGACACCGTTTCATGTAGTTACTGTACTTCAGTTCTAAATTTACAAAATCCCAATTTGGTGCCAGATGCCCTTACCACATCAAATCGTTCGGCTTGAAATCGCGAAATTGCACTGAACTTTGCTCAACAACACCAATAATTGGAATGGAATCAAAATTCCCTGACTTTCAATGACCTTTTCAGAAAAAGAGGCAAATTCCATGACTTTCCAGGCCTGGAATCCATTTTTCCAAATTCCAGGAATTTAAGGACCAGTGGGAACCCTGTGATTAACTGTTCGACAGGAAATGGAAAATCAGTACTCGATGGGAGATGCAAAGTAAAACTTGGCCAAACTATAAATAGGTTATTATTCACATATTGGATTTTTAAGGAACTAAATGCAACGGTCGCTACCGCTCCCTTGCATTTAACAAGCGAATGCATATATTTGATGATTAAAAGTATGCAGACATATTATACTGAATTGATTACATTGTCACAGCCAAAATGGCTGTGATAATGTAATAAATTCAGTATAATAAAAATTAAAAAAGCTTATGCTTAAGTTGAAAATTTCTCCCTCAAAGTGTACTTAGCAAGGTAAGTATACTTTGCAATTTTGGTGAAATAGGCTACAGAAATAGCCTCATTTCTCCAGTCAGAGTCTCCAGCCAGATAAGGTAATTTTGTACACGGGCTGGAATTGTCAATCGCCCAGCTCGCAATGGTGATTGCTAATTCTTTTAGGGCGAGTATTTTCTATAGGCACTTACCCAATCACACAAATGTAATACTTCATGCAAGGAAGTTCTTGATTTTCTCAGAAATGGGTGTAATTCTAAAGAAATGTTCGAATTTAGTGTCACCACAGTCCAATGATTAAACGTAAGATTAGACCATAATACAAATATATCTTGGTTTTCCCCAACAGCTAAGTGGTTCTCAAGTTTAGATCAATTGCAGATTATGCTCTGGCTAAGCAAATGTTTGGTATTTTATCCCGTCAACACAGTGCGTATGTGCCGTGAGACACGGTGCCGTGAAACACGGTGGCGTGAAACATTTTTGATATCCTGTCAATACGACCTAATCACCGCGTATGAATATATGCGGTGACTGGGGTTACCTTTTTGCATTTTAAAGCCATTTTCAGGTGTCGGCGGGATAAATAGAATAGTAGGTTAGTGCCGTGAATGGGAAAATATATCTAGCAAGGCTTAGGAAACGGGATGGGCCAGGCTCTGTTCTATATCACCATTATAACCTGAACTACTGGCATGTCTAAATGGTCCTAAATATTAGATCTACTGCACATTACACTCTGGCTATGCAACATAATCCCCCTGCTCACCCTCTGCCACGGTTGCCTCCGGTTTGACCTTGACCTTGTCCGGCAAAAACGGGGCTTCCCCAAGGGAATCCCCCTTACTCAGCTGTTTCTTGGGCTTCTTCACGGGTGTGTGTTTGTTTTCAGGGGCCTTCCCCTTGGGCGTCGGTCTGTCGCCCACGTCCCATGGCTGGAGATATTCCGTGTCTTCTGTAGCTATCTCCGTGTCATCTACAAGATAGTGGTTTACTCGATACAGAAATGTTTTATTTGATCACACAAAGCATACACGTATCTCTGGGCGTTTTTCATTGTAACTCAGGGATAGCAACTCGAGTAACACGAGTACCAATGGAACAAGCAGAGTTGCAACTCGAGTTAAAGAATTTGAACTTTAACCCTTACTCGAGTAACTGGAATCGAACACAGCCGTGTGGTGGGTTACTAGAGGTCCAACTCGAGTTGGACTCGAACAGCCACTCTGCTTGTTCCTGTGCTACTCTCGTTACTCAAGTTTAACTAGGGAGTTACAGTGAAAAATGTCCTCTGTGTCTGCTGTATGTTTGTTTGTTTGTTGGGATTTACCCAGGCGAAGTACGACCATGGTCAACCATGGTCAATCACTGCCAAGCACAGTTGACCATGGTTGAACCATGGTCAACCATCCTTTTTCATCACAATCGACCATGGTATTGAAAAAGCCATGGTTAAGCATGGTTACTAACCATTGTAACCATGGTTAACCATGCTTTAAATGATGCTCCGCGGAGCAAAATGTCCCGCCTGGCGCAGTTTGATAGTATATATGGAGCTTGTAATAACCTTGGGGTTAGTGAGCAACATGGGCTTTTCGTAGAATGATGCGGGATGTTGTTACAAATGCATGTATGGAATATTTAAGCATAAACTGAGCGTTAATTTGTAAGACAGTGACCTTGACCTTTGGGGTTAGCGGGCACCATGGGCTTTCTGTAGAATGATGCGGGATGTTGTTACAAATGCATATATGGAATATTAAAGCATAAACTGAGCGTTGACTTTTCCAAACATGGAAAATCTAATTCAGTGACCTTGACCTTTGGGTTAGCGGGCACCATGGGCTTTCTGTAGAATGATGCGGGTGTTGTTACAAAATGCATGTATGAATATTAAAGCATACACAAATTGAGCGTTAACTTTTCCAAACACGGAAATTTCTAAGTCAGCGACCTTGACCTTTGGCGTTAGCGGGCATCATGGGCTTTCTGTAGAATGATGCGGGATGTTGTTACAAATGCATATATGGAATATTAAAGCATAAACTGAGCGTTAACTTTTCCAAACACGGAAATTTCTAAGTCAGCGACCTTGACCTTTGGGGTTTGCTGGCACCATGGGATTTCTGTAGAATGATGCGGGATGTTGTTACAAATGCATATTTGGAATATTAAAGCATAAACTGAGCGTTGACTTTTCCAAACATGGACATTTCTAATTCAGTGATCTTGACCTTTGGGGTTAGCGGGCACCATGGGCTTTCTGTAGAATGATGCGGGATGTTGTTACAAATGCATATATGGCATATTAAAACATAAACTGAGCGTTAACTTTTCCAAACACGGAAGTCAGCGACCTTGACCTTTGGGGTTTGCGGGCACCATGGGCTTTCTGTAGAATGATGCGGGATGTTGTTACAAATGCATATATGGCTATATAAAACATAAACTGAGCGTTAACTTTTCCAAACACGGAAGTCAGCGACCTTGACCTTTGGGGTTTGCGGCACCATGGCTTTCTGTAGAATGATGCGGGGATGTTGTTACAAAAGCATGTATGGAATATTAAAGCATAAACTGAGCGTTAACTTTTGCAAACACGCAAATTTCTAATTCAGTGACCTTGATCTTTGGGGTTAGCAGGCACCATAGGATTTCTGTAGAATGATGCGGGATGTTGTTACAAATGCATAATATGGAATATTAAAGCATAAACTGAGCTTTAACTTTCCCAAACGAATATTAAAGCATAAACTGAGCCTTAACTTTTCCAAACACGGAAATTTCTAGGTCAGTGACCTTGACCTTTGTGGTTTGCGGGCACCATGGGCTTTCTGTAGAATGATGCGGGATGTTGTTACAAATGCATGTATGGAATATTAAAGCATTAACTGAGCGTTAACTTTTCCAAACACGGAAATTTCTAAGTCAGTGACCTTGACCTTTGGGGTTAACGGGCAACATGGGCTTTCTGTAGAATGATGTGGGATGTTGTTACATATGTATGTATGGAATATTAAAGCATAAACTGAGCATTAACTTTTGCAAACACGGAAATTTCTAAGTAAGCAACCTTGACCTTTGGGGTTAGCGGGCACCATGGGCTTCTGGAGAATGATGCGGGATGTTGTTACAAATGCATGTATGGAATATTAAAGCATTCCATTGAGGGAAACAGAAGTTACAATGAATTAACCTGAGCGTTAAGTTTTAGAAACAGAGCTGAGCTAAACGCAAAAACTTAACGTTGAATGCATGTGAAAAGTAGGTCAATCAACCATGAAAACTAGGTCAAGGTCACATGGGCTCCCTCTGTGTGAGATGGTTACACCACAGTGTTGATGTATACCAAGTATGGAGGTCGTAGGTGTTATCGTTTTCTGGAAACTGACCTAAACGCAAAAACTTAACGTGAAATGTTGACGCCGCCGACGACGACGACGACGCCGCCGACGCCGCCGACGCCGCCAACACCGACGGAAAAGCTATGCCTATGTCCCGCTTCTGCTAAAGAAGGCGGGAAAAAAATGACCATGGTCAGTGACCATGGTTAACAATGGTTTTGGTGATATTCAACCACGGTCCAGTTTTGACCATGTTTGACCATGGTTCTAAGTTAAATTAATACAGGGTATGGAAGGTCATCGAGCCAATTCCCACCCTTAAATATAAGCACAACAATTATAAGTTAATGATTACCGGTATGTCAAGTGACAATGGTCAACCAACAACAATGCACATTTTTTACTTTTTACATTTTTACATGATCCAGATTTAAAGGGGTGTATAGGCGTTTAATGGGAAAAAAAATAAAACGGACACTAAATTGTGCCATTCAGTCACTATTTACATTATGCGTGCAATATGCCACGATTTATCAGTTAAAACGAAGGTAAAAGTAAAAAAGAAAAGAAAACAAATATGACGATGGTGGGATTCGAACACACGACCCTTGGGGATTTGGTGGCTGGTGGTAAGTAAGTAAAATTACGTACTTCTTTTTATGCAACCACAGTAATGCATTACAGTTTGTGCAACTAGTGTATATTGTTGCATTCACTGCTGCGGATGTCATTGTGTAACATGAGAAGTTTCATGTAGTTTCATTTTTATTCGCCAAAGTTAATTCCCTTTGTCCGAATCTATGCCGTTTTTCCTGTTGACCGTCGAACAGGTTAGAAAATGGCACCTTTTCATATTATGTTAGTTATATCCGTTCAATTTATAGGGAAGCGGCATTCATGGACGATATTGTATCTATATTATGATCACAATAGTGATGCGTTTCTTGGATTCTAAGAGTATGACCAAAAACCTATATATCCATTTAACAAAAATATATTGTTCAATGCTGGCCAGTAATGCATGCATTTGTAGAAAACTAAAACCAATTGTTCTACATGTATATCCAATATCACAAGACAACATTATTACACTACACAAATCCCCTTAAGCAGTTCCAATGTTAAAGGCCCCTCACGGTGGTTGTGTTTTTAATATGCACATTACATGCATCAATAATCTGACACAACAGGTGAAAACCCCATGCAGATATGTTATACCAGTTATACCAGTTATACCAGTTTTAATTTCTGCAAATTTCCTTACTGGGTATGACGTCACAGATGACCCATAAGTATTTATTTTTATTAATATTAATTTTATTTTTAATAGTGTATCTTAATTGTTTTTCATAAATCGATCATGTACATAAAGCTACAAATTTCAAACAAAGAAATTCATGTTT
This sequence comes from Conchocele bisecta, assembly GCA_029237695.1. Taxonomy (NCBI): domain Eukaryota; kingdom Metazoa; phylum Mollusca; class Bivalvia; order Lucinida; family Thyasiridae; genus Conchocele; species Conchocele bisecta. The sequence continues at coordinate 4,900,297 of CM055266.1, forward strand.
ATTCGCAACAGTGTTGATTTTTTGGAGAAAATAAATCTGAATTTGTACATTTGCGTATGCAAATGAGCACTGGGAATGACGTCACAGAAAATGAAAACTGGCATAACTAGTGACAGAGATGGAATATCAACATGGGGTTTTCACCAGTTTTGTCAGATTATCGTTGGCTGTAATATGCATAATAAAAGCATAGCCACCGTGATGGGCCTTTAAGAACGGTTGCGACATATATGTGATGTACCAAGAAAAAAATGGCCCAAATGCGGTTTGCAACCAGTGTAGTCCCAGACCTGCCTGCGCATCCGCGCAGTCTGATCAGGGACTACTCCGGTCGCAATTTGTCAATGAAGCCCCCATGACGCTTCTATTGAACACTGCAGATCATTATCATGTTCAGGATGCACTACTGGATGCAACGCCCCTTAAATTACCATTAATTTCCCATTAATATACCCTTAATCATTAAAATACCATTAAAACGGCCATTAATTTTTGTTGCAATTAATTTAACGGGGTTCCACATAACTCATTAAAATGGCATTAATTAATAAAATCATGCCCATTAATGTACAATTTTCCCAATAATGTGGCATTAAAAAACACTTAAAGAAAGAACACATACATTAATGGCCATTCATTTTTGGTATGGACTAATTTTGACAGCAATTTTAATAGTCATTAATTACTAAATTAATGGCCATGAAAGCTACAATGTTATATGAAAATATTTATGACCATTAATTTTTGTATGGACTGACTTTAAAAGCAGTTTAATGGGCATTAATTACCAAGTTAATGCCCATGAAACTACAATGTGACATTAAAATAACCATTTCAAATTAATGGCCATTACATTCTGTATTTAATGGCACTAAAATGAAAAACAACAAACTAACTGAAACCTATATGGGCATTACATTTAGGAGTTTCAATTTAATGGCCTTTATTGCCAAGTAAATCAATTTTAATGGGGACTGAATTCAATGCAGATTACGATTTAATGGCACTTATGTTATTAAGGTCATTAACCTTTAAAACGCTGAATAAGAAAATTGTCATCGGCTTATTTTTTTATTTATTTTTTCTGTAGCATAAAATCATGCTTCAGCAGCACAGTAGAATCTTCTTACTTTGAGACAATTCTACTGTGCTGCCAAAACATGAGAAGAAACGAGAATTCCGAAGAGGACAATATTTTTTTCCAGTGCATTACAGATTAAAAATATTTATCAAAACGGAAGATCTATCACATACTATGAATCCAAATGTTGGGCATAATGCCATAACCGCATAACGAATAGCTTAACGAAATAAAATAGATTAAGTCTTACCCCACTGAAAATGTCACTGGTATTCCACTGGTGTTCCACAGACACACAGACACACAGACCACACATTCAGACAGACCACACACAGACAAACACACAGACCACACACATACAGACACACAGACCACACACAGACAGACACACATACCACACAGAGACAGACACACAGACCACACCCAGACATACACACAGACCACACATATACAGACACAGACCACACACAGACAGACACACAGACCACACACAGAAACACATACATACCATACACAGACAGACACACAGACCACACACATACAGACACACATACCACACACAGACAGACACACATACCACACACATACATACACACAGACCACACACAGACATACACACAGACCACACACATACATACACACAGACCACACACAGACATACCCACAGACCCCACACACAGACAGACACACATACATACACACATACCACACACAGACAGACACACATACCACACATATGCAGACACAAAGACCACACATACATACGCACAGACCACACACATACATACACACATACTCCATAAACAGACAGACACACTGACATACACACATACCACACACAGACTATCACACAGATCACACACTGACAGACACACAGACCACAAACATACAGACACACATACCACACACATACAGACACACAGACCACACATATAGACACACATACCACACACAGACAGACACACAAACCACACAGACCACACACAGACATACACATAGACCACACACAAACAGACACACATACCACACACATAAAGACACACAGACCACACACATACAGACACACAGACCACACACCGACAGATACACAGACCAAACATACCACACATACCACACATACCACACAGACCACACACAGACATACAAATAGACCACACACAGACCACACAAAGACCACACACAGGCAGACACATACCACACACATACAGACACACAGACCACACACATACAGACACACAGACCACACACAGACAGACACACAGACCACACACAGAAAGACACACATACAGACACACATACCACACACAGACAGATACACAGACCACACAGACCACACACAGACATACAAATAGACCACACACAGACCACACACAGACCACACACAGACAGACACACATACCACACACATACAGACACACAGACCACACACAGACAGACACACAGATCACACACAGATAGACACACATACATACACACATACCACACACAGACAGATACACAGACCACACAGACCGCACACAGACATACAAATAGACCACACACAGACCACACACAGACCACACACAGACAGACACACATACCGCACACAGACAGACACACATACCACACACATACAGACACACAGAACACACACATACAGACACACAGACAACACACATACATACACACAGACCAGACACAGACAGACACACAGACCACACACAGACAGACAGACATACCACACAGACCACACAGAGACATACACATATACCACACACAGACCACACACATACCACACACAGACAGACACACATACCACACACATACAGCACACAGACCACACACAGACAGACACACATACCGCACACAGACAGACACACATACCACACACATCAGACACACAGAACACACACATACAGACACACAGACCAGACACAGACAGACACACAGACCACACACAGACAGACAGACATACCACACAGACCACACAGAGACATACACATATACCACACACAGACCACACACATACCACACACAGACAGACACACATACCACACACATACAGACACACAGACCACACACAGACAGACACACATACCGCACACAGACAGACACACATACCACACACATACAGACACACAGAACACACACATACAGACACACAGACAACACACATACAGACACACAGACCAGACACAGACAGACACACAGACCACACACAGACAGACAGACATACCACACAGACCACACAGAGACATACACGTATACCACACACAGACCACACACATACCACACACAGACCACACACAGACAGACACACATACCACACACATACGACACACAGACCACACACATACAGACACACAGACCACACATACAGACACACAGACCACACACAGACAGACACACATACCACACAGACCACACAGAGACATACATATACCACACACAGACCACACACAGACCAAACATAGACAGACACACATACCACACACATACAGACACACATATCACACACATACAGACAAACAGACCACCCACATACAGACACACAGACCACACACATACAGACACACAGACCACACAGACCACACACAGACAGACACACACATACCACACAGGGACAGACACACATACCACACACAGACAGACACACACACCACACAGACCACACAGAGACATACACATATACCACACACAGACCACACACAGACCACACACAGACCACACACAGACCACACACAGACCACACACATACAGGCACACATACCACACACTTACAGACATACATACCACACACATACAGACACACATACATATACACAGACCACACACAGACAGACACACATACCACACAGACCACACAGAGACATACACATATACCACATACAGACACACATACCACACACATACCACACACAGACAGACACAAATACCACAAACATACAGACACACTACCACACACATACAGACACACATACCACACACATAGACACATACCACACACAGACAGACACACATACCACATACAGACAGACACACACACCACACAGACCACACAGAGACATACACATATACCACACACAGTCAGACACACACACCACACAGACCACACAGAGACATACACATATACCACACACAGACCACACACATACCACACACAGACCACACACAGACAGGCACATACCACACACTTACAGACACACAGACCACACATACAGACACACAGACCACACACATATACACACAGACCACACACAGACAGACACACATACCACACAGACCAAACAGAGACATACACATATACCACATACAGACCACACACATACCACACACAGACATACACACATACCACAAACATACAGACACACATACCACACACATACAGACACACATACCACACACATACAGACACACAGACCACACACATAAAGACACATAGACCACACACAGACAGACACACATACCACACAGACCACACAGAGACATACACATATACCACACACATACCACACACATACAGGCACACATACCACACACAGACAAACACACAGACCACACACAGACATTCACACTGACCACACACATACATACACACAGACCACACACATACATACACACAGACCACACTCAGACAGACACACTTACCACACAGACCACACACAGACAGACACACAGACCACACACATACAGACACACATACATACACACATACAGATACAGAGACAGACACACACACACAACACACACGTATGATTATGCACACACCTATGTGTCGGAACAATGCTCTCGCAGTCTTTGGCTGCAGAGATCGAGGCGAAAAATAAGCGCCTGAATTACAGACATACAACAACAACAACAACAACTAGAAGTTAAGATGTCACATGGTTTAAATTATTTAGGATTTAAACGTGAATTACTTCAATATGTAAGTCAACAATCAAACCACATTACAATATTTCATAAGCAATGAACTAGACTGGTATAAAGGATTAAGACTAGCTTATGTATCATTTAAATATATAAGAAATTTTGAGTTCCCAATTATGATACAACTAACCATTAACCGACTGGATCCAGTAACCCAACGTATGAGATATTGGACTCGCATTCTATCACTTTCCAGTGTTAAAGACACAATACAATTACAAATCAAAAGACAGTCATAATAATACAAACTGGATAAAAGACGGACACACATAGTGTGACTGACAGACACCTGCCGATTGATTAATTTATGCACACAACCAAACCACAGCAAGAGATTGCATAAACAAATGAACTACTGTCTGTTCCACGTATTGCTGCCTATCTCTCTCTATATTCTATCTATATATTTTCAGGGTCATATATATTAAGGAAACCAATAGAAATCCGCTGTGAAAAGCTTTTTTTATGCCACCGGGTTTCGAAGAAACGGGTGGCATATAGTGTTTGGACCGTCCGTTTGTCTGTCTGTCTGTCCGTATGTCCGTCTGTCCGTCTGTCTGTCCGTCCGTCACACTTTTCGGTTAACCAATTTGTCACAGTTTCTCAAATATGCTGCAGGTGGCATCCGCGTTCGACAGACGCATTTCTTGTTGCAATCTGCTTTGGTCACAAATCATCTACATCTGCCTAATCTGGGCATTTACAAATGTAGCATATTTATGTTCAATCAATCTGTCCCACACTATTATTGTTAAAGCCCACTTGTGCAGAGCTAGACATACATGTATTCATCATAACAAAGTCAGGGTGTTTATATGTGCGTGTGTCCAACAATCTTTTTTTTAAAGTACCGTAAAGTCTATCTCTCTACATGCTGGCTGCAGCGTTCTCATTCTTGGACAATTTGTTTCCCAACAGCATACACCATTTTTTCTCTAGGATCTCTCATGTGACCAATTAACGAAAATGTCAAATTCTGACCATGGTTGCTCTTGACCTTGGTCAACCACAGTCGATGACCATGGTTAACCATCGTTGACTGGCCATGGTCAACCACAGTCGATGGCCATGGTTAGCCATCGTTGACTGACCATGGTCAACCATGGCTTATTGACCATGGTCAACCATGGCTGGAAATTACAGAGCATGGTTAGAAGTGACCATGGTCAATCATCCATGGTTGGCGATGGTTCACCATGGATTTTTCTCGGATCTCCCCTATGACCAGTCACGAAAATGTAAAATTCTGACCATCAATGGTTGCTCTTGACCTTGGTCAACCACAATCGATGACCACGGTTAACCATCGTTGACTGACCATGGTCAACCATGTCGTATTGACCTTGGTTGGAAATGACAGACCATGGTTATAAGTGACCATGGTCAGTCAACCATGGTTGGCGATGGTTCACCATGGATTTTTCTAGAATCTCCTCTATGACCAATTCACGAAAATGTCAAATTTTGACCATGGTCATCCATGGTGGACATGATTGACCATGGTTGACCACTGTCCTATGGCCATTGGTTAACTATGGTCAACCATGGTTAAACCATGGTCAACTATGGTACAATTCGCCTGGGTAACGGCCTATCAACAGCTAAGGTCATCTAAGGCCGGGTCAACGGGTTTAGTACTAAATCCCATATATTACCTGTACATGTACATGTACAAATGGGGGGGAAATCGCAAAATCAGAACTGAATGTACATGTATATTCAGCACTGAATTCATAATAATCCTGATCTGATGCCAGGTCCTCGCCACACCAGAATTACTTGGCCCCCTCCCAAAAATAGTAGGATCAGTAATAATCTTACTACTTTTATAATGGGCAATAACCCAATTCAACTCCCCGGTAACAAAAGAGTCAAAGATAAGTTGTACTCTATATGGAAACAGTGGTATGGTATAGTAGTACATTTTATTACACACATAAATTAAATTTCTTATAAATTTCGTAGTTCACAATATGTGGCTGTGACTAGAGAAATGGGGCTTATGGGTTTTGTGACCAGTGTAGATCCAGATCAGTCTGTGCGGATTAGGATCTGGGCTGGTCATCATTTCATCAATGAATCATTATTGACATGTCTGGGCCATACGTTCTGAAAAAGAAGATCGCATTTGCATCTATGTAGACCCTGATCAGCAGACCATATCCAGTCATAAATCAAATGCCCTATATTGTCATGTTGCATTACAAATCATACCCGGGGCATCCAATAAAAGACAATACATAAACATGCACGGATCCAGGTGGGTGTGTATTTTTATGTGGAAAGATCTGATTGTTTTTTTTATTTCTCACTCAAAAGTGTATGTTGTTACCACTCCATTGAACCGTCTTGTCGAGACGGTTCAACTGAGTGGTAACAACAGATACTTTTGATGAGAAACGAGAAAAAGAGTGACGTAAGTCACAAAATACGCCCGTCGAATATGGGCCAGACAGCGAAGATGCAGAAATGTGAAGCTGTCACCAAGGCAAGAAACATTAATGAGAATCTGTATAGCATTATTTCTTCATCTCGAAGACGTGTGTATAGTTTCAGATCGAGCGACTGAACTGAACTGAGTTGTGTACACAAACTCTGTACCCTATATAGAATTGTATACAAACAAGTAGAACAAATGGCTAAGTTAAAAAGGTGATATTTGTGTTGTGTTCAGCATAAAAACATCAAGGTGCACATCTTCAATATGTGTAGGAGACGTGTGTATAATTTCAGATCGATCAACTTAACGGTTTCAGAGGAGTTGTGTACACAAACTGTGTACCGTATATATAATTGTATTGAAAAATGTAGAAAAAATGGCTACGTTAAAAAAGCGATATTTTTGTTAAAAAATATTGTTTCGACATAAAAATACCAAAGCGCACATCTTCAATATGTGTAGAAGACGTGTGTATAGGTTCAGATCGATCGACTGAATGGTTTCAGAGACTATGCATTTTTTCTGTCAGCCGCCCGCCCGTCCGCCCGCCCGCGGTAAAACATAATACGTACTGTTTTTGAAAAACGGTCGCATAAAAATTGCAGAAAAAAGTAGTTATATATTTTGGGAATGTTGATGATTATGTGTGTCTCATGTACAATTGAGAATCTACGCCCACTCTAGACCTACATTCTGGACCTGACCCTGTGGAAACCAATGCCTTAAATACCTTGGTATGGACATTTCCATGTTTTAGACTAGTTTACAGATGTGGCCGATATTGGAGAAATGGGTTACGCATTGGCGCTGTCTGATCAGGCCCTACACTATTTGCCATTCACATGTACTATTCCAAACAAAAACAGTTCGCCCTACTTTCTAAGCCAATCGCTGACCAGTATGGAGCTTTACTTATTTTACTTATTACAAGAGTTAACCGCAATAATACATATTACCAGATTTAATGATTACAGGGTTCCCACTCTTTTGGGAAGACCGTATTCCATGACTTTGCCATGACTTTCAAGGACCTGTTTTCGAAACTCAAGGACCCATATTTGCATGGATGATGCTGATGAAACGGTATCGAGCCTGGAATACACTTGTGTTGGGGAGAGAAGTTACTTCTCTCCCCAACACAAGTGTATTCCAGGCTCGACACCGTTTCATGTAGTACTTCAGTTCTGAATCCTGTGATACTCTCGTTACTAAAGTTTAACTATTAAAACAAGGGAGTTACAGTGAAAAATGTTCCCTGTGTCTGCTGTATGTTTGTTTGTTTGTTTGTTGAGGTTTAACGGCCTATCGACAGCTAAGGTCATCTAAGGCCGGGTCAATCGGTTTAGTACTAAATCCCATATATTACCTGTACAAGTACACATACAAATTGGGGGAAAATCCCAAAATCAGAACTGAATACTTACAATAAAATAGCTATACATGCATATTCAGCACTGAAATCAGAATAATCCTGATCTGATGCCAGGTCCTCGCCACACCAGAATTACTCGGCCCCCTCCCAAAAGTAGTAGGATCAGTAATAATGTTACTACTTTTATAATGGGCAATAACCCAATTCAACTCCCAGGTAACAAAAGAGCCAAATATAAGTTGTACTTTATATGGAAACAGTGGTATGGTATAGTAGTACATTTTATTACACACATAAATTAAATTTCTTATACATTCCGTAATTCACAATATGTGGCTGCGACTAGAGAAATGGGTGATCAGTGTAGATCGAGATCAGACTGTGCGGTTCAGGATCTGCGCTGGTCATCATTTCATCAATTAGATTGGTCAGTAAGCGAGGCTTACGGAATACTCCCCGCGTGGGCCCAGGTACCCCTAAAATATGTAAAAAAATCCAAGTGTGTGGGCTTGTGACCTTGACTCTGGGCTTAGCGGGAGCGGCATGAACGGGCATGAACGGGAATTTATTTGTCACAAGGTGGTGGAGGTCCATTGGAGCAATGCGTGTGTGAAATGTGAAGCAGATCCGAGCAAGGAAATATAAGTTATAACCGATTTCTCTGTAAAGAGACTAAGTATGTGACCTTGACCTCGAGATCAGCGGGAATTTGTCACAGCATGATAGCAGTGCCTTAGATGAATGCATGCAAGAAATATTAAGAATTTTCGATGAAAGAAATAGAAGTTATAACATACTTCTCTGATGTTAAGTTTTGTAAAGATGAAGGAAAGTTTACGGACGGACGGACGGACGTCGGACGGACGGACGGACAGACGGCGGACGGACGGACGGACGGACGGACGGACGGACGAACGGACAACCTGACTCCAGAATAATGAAACACCAATCATGCTTTTAACAAGCAATATAGATAGATATCAGCCAACAGGGGTGTGCTATTCAATCATGCGCTACACTGGTCACAAAACCAAATTGCATGTGCCAGAGACACATATAAGCTGCATCGAAGCATGATCAGTGAAGTGGAACAAGGGGAGATGAGATAACTCGTCATCAACATTTGAAAATCAATTGTGCCTTTCCATTATAAAAGTTTTGGAAATTTAGTTCTCGTACTGCGAAGACAAAGAAACGGAATTGGAAATTCAATATGGCCGCCAATAGGGTTCTTCCTCATGTCACATGCAGTAGCGAATATAATCAAGATACATCCCAATACTCGGGTCTATCTGGATCTACACTGGTCGCAAAACCTGGTCACAGCCACATATAAGACGCATTGGATTTTGTACCTTCGGACAACTGCGTAATTTCATGAAATATATATACAAAATTCACAATATAAATGGTGTCAAAAGTTGACAAGATTTTCAGAGTACATGTACATGGGGAATTATGCTCTGAAAATGTTGTCAACTGTTGACATTATTTATGACAATTATTGTAAAATGATTTTATGAAATTACGGGCAGATGTCCGACGGTACAAAATCACATGGCGTGTTTCCAATAATATTGGTATATCTGTCTATTTGCAGACCAACCTTTATGATCCAGCTCATCGCCCGTGTAGTGATATTCGATGTCCATGTTCACGTAGATCTGCTCGATGTCGACACTCTTCGCGCCCTGGTGCATCGCGTGCTCCATCATCGTTAACATGTCCCGGATATCGCGACCTATCTCTGCAAACGCCGGCCGATTCTTCGGGTACGGGTGCCAGCACTTCCGCATTATCTGGTACCTGTTGGGTTTGTGACAGAGGGACGAAGGTTACAATATACATCCATCGAGGCATGGCCCGACAAACAGTCCATATAGGAGCCCCTTCATCACACGTATCATCCCCGATCACTGCGGTTCGGGTGCCAGCATTTCCGCATTATCTGGTACCTGTGTGTTGGACACACTAAAAGGGAATATATGCCCATCGACGTATGGCAACTGTTTGCCTACCCATGCCTCGATGGAGGTGCATTGGCCTTATGTCGAGCACATCATCCTTTCACTTACGTATTATCTGGTACAGTTTCACACAGTACTATTACCCATAGACTGCTACTCACAAAAATAGTCGTCTGCTGTTGTTTTTATATCTGGCCTTATTTCTCAATAAAAGCATGTTTTGACAGCACTTTAGAATCATTTCCAATGGAAATGATTCTGAAGTGCTGTCAAAGCATTTTGTAAATTATTTTAAAGTGCTGTCAAAGCATGTTTTTGATGATAAACATGGATCATGCACGGACGGGACCTCGGTTTCTAACACTATGAAAGTATTATTCACGCCCAGAGAGGGGATTGAACTCGCTACGTCTGGTATTGACGTCCTATGTCCTAACCTCGAGGCCACAATCCATCCAGCACACATTAATATAGCGACAAAGGTTACAATATACGCCCGTCGAGGCATGGTTAGACAAACAGTTATTTTTTCTGACAGTGCCTCGGTGGACGTATATTGTCCCTACGTCATCCACATCGTCCCTGGTCCTTTCACTTACATCAGTAACGTAACACTAATGGAGACTGTGCCCCTAAACAAGTTTAACACACATTTCTAAGCCATTTGATCTTGCCCATGGGCACGTGTGTTGTATTGCTGGGCTATAGACTAAAAATATGGATGATGACAAATAAGCACATGAAATTTCAGGCTAATCTGACATACAATAACATGGTCATACACTATTCACAAACAGCGCAGATCCTGATGAAGTGATCTGGATCCACAGTATTTGCGCACATTAACAGTACAGTCCGCATTTATTAAAGGGTTAAATGGTGAGATTTCCACCGACAAATATAGACCAGCATTAAGCCTTTTCATGCTGAGGATATGAGGATACGCCATTGTGTTAGCGGAAAATCCTAATTATTTTTTGTTCTATGCGCGCAGATGAATATGGTGCGATCACCATTTGAACCGTCTCGAGTGGTCACAACAAATATTTTCATTGAAAAGTAACACAAGTAAAATATTTAATTAATTTAGTACCCATAAAGGTGTATTCCGAAAGGAACGAGAAGTAGATTACCGAAAATGGAAAATCATGAGTAACCTCCCTTAGAACAACTTCTTCTGGGGCCTCATTCCGCCAATTCATCGATGATGATGCTCTGTACATGTTGTAAGGGAAGCAACTCTTGATTTACCAAGTTCATTAACCTATTTATAAGACTAGTATATATATAGCCACAATCGAGTCTAACTTACAGGTGGTTTGGGCAGTACTGGGATTGGGGCATTCGTCGCCCGTGTTTCAGGTACTTCACGATGTCCCAGTTGTGCACCCCGGGATATGGCTTCTGTCCCCTCGTAAACAGCTCCCAGATCACTATGCCAAATGACCACTGAAGCATAGCAAGATATATACGAGGGGTGTTCCAAAAATAATGTCAGTAGATGTTGTATAACAAAACTGAAAGTATCTGCAATTAATTTATCTTACGAGTCCCTTCAAAATACTCCCCCTTGGACAAAACATACATTTTGAGTCTCTCGATCCAGTTCTGAAAACATGTTTCATATTCGTGAAGGTAGGTAACCCACCAGACACTGATAAATGGCTGACCCAATGGCAGACCTAGAGTTGTATCTCTTTCCAGATAAGTGATATTTCAGTCTAGGAAAGAGGAAATAGTCACATGGAGCCAGGTCTGGAGAGTAAGGTGTGTAGGGAAGAACTGTGAACTTTTCTTTCTGCAAAAACTCTGTCTTGTGAGCTGGAGCATTGCCGTGGATAAGGCGTACGTAATTCAGACCTGTTGTAGGACGACGGCGTTTCAGGTTGTTCAGTACGACATTTTTTATAGAACATCCCTGTGACTGTTTGAGACCTTCCGTTTTGGTTCAAAATAATGAACCCAGGTCTCAACACCAGTAACTACGTTTGCAAAAGTCTTTTTATTGTATGATGGATATATTTTAAGAAGTTTTTTGCCATTGTTAACCGGGCGTTCTGGTGCTCATTTGTCTAGCATTTATCGTGGAGAAGGCGTACGTAATTTAGACCTGTTGTAGTACGACGGCATTTGTAGTAATTCTTCAAATTGTTCAGTACGACATTTTTATAGAACATCCCTGTGACTGTTTGAGACCTTCCGTTTTGGTTCAAAATAATGAACCCAGGTCTCAACACCAGTAACTACGTTTGCAAAAGCCTTTTTATTGTATGATGGATATATTTTAAGAAGTTTTTTGCCATTGTTAACCGGGCGTTCTTGTGCTCAGTTGTCAACAAATGGGGTATCTATCTCGCATTTATCGTGGAGAAGGCGTACGTAATTTAGACCTGTTGTAGTACGACGATATTTGTAGTAATTCTTCAATTTGTTCAGTACGACATTTTTATAGAACATCCCTGTGACTGTTTGAGACCTTCCGTTTTGGTTCAAAATAATGCACCCAGGTCTCATCACCAGTAACTACGTTTGCAAAAGCCTTTTTATTGTATGATGGATATATTTTAAGAAGTTTTTTGCCATTGTTAACCGGGCGTTCTGGTGCTTAGTTGTCAACAAATGGGGTATCTATCTCGCATTTATCGTGGAGAAGGCGTACGTAATTTAGACCTGTTGTAGTACGACGACATTTGTAGTAATTCTTCAATTTGTTCAGTACGACATTTTTATAGAACATCCCTGTGACTGTTTGAGACCTTCCGTTTTGGTTCAAAATAATGAACCCAGGTCTCATCACCAGTAACTACGTTTGCAAAAGCCTGTTTATTGTATGATGGATATATTTTAAGAAGTTTTTTGCCATTGTTAACCGGGCGTTCTTTTGCTCAGTTGTCAACAAATGGGGTATCTATATAACTTTTAGGTTTTTCTTCAAAATTCCATGAACACGTACTAAAAATGGAAAATTATTTCTAATTTTAGTTTTTATTATTCATACTCACCTGAATAGTTGCAAACTATTAGGTTGCTATGAAATCGTCCTAATAATAACAAGAACAATTATAACATGAATGATCATGTTATAAAAGAACGCTTTGAGTGTATGTTATTATTATTGAGGCCAACTACATGTTTGCAAGTAGCATGTAAAGTTATAGATATCAGGGTATGGGATCAGTGGTTTCCGAACCTGCTTTTCCGACGTGACGTATTCTGTGACGTCATTTTTACAGTAAATGTTCTTGAAACTTTTCCAAGCAAACGGACGGATTTCGATGATATGTATCACACCATAGAAGTGACATACCGGTTCGATGATATGTATCACATCATACATTCACGTTCTTTAGATTTTTATTCACATACATGGTAACCGATTCTTCGTCAAAACCAGAAAATTGTTAGATTAAAGCAAACTATACCATAATGTAAGAACTGGCATCATTAAACGAAGCTAATCCCCTCGCACTGGCATCATTAAACGAAGCTAATCCCCTCGCTGGCAGCCTTGATAATAAAAAAGTACTCCGTGACCTTGGGCGGTCGAACGTGGGTCATATGAGTCTACTCATATGCTAAACCATGCTCCATAGACACACATTATGGTCAAATAATATCAAAATCGTGGAAGCAGTTCACAAGTTATTGAAAAAATGAAAGGCGTTACTAGCGTACGTACATACGTACGCAGTACATGGACTAACGATATACCAGCTCTTGCCTGTCGGCGAGGGATACTAATTGGCAACCAGTTAAGCATTTAATGCGTTATGTTTCATTAAACTCTGTCTTTCCATTATAAAGATATTACATTCAACATCCTGCACCACCTTTAATTGACATGGCGCAATTTTAAATATTGCGCGGGCCCAATTTTCCCAATTTTAGTACTTTCCCCTAACAAAAAAAACCGGCATCTAGTCGCACGCTGACTGAGCCGCGATCTATAAACTTACCCAGGGGGAGATTACATTGCAAACATAGTGTAACGCGTCCACTGGCGGTTTGTTTCGGTGAGTCTGCACAGTACAACAGTCCGACTTGGCAACGCCACCTAGCGACTTATCATCGACACTACAGTGCATGATATAAAAATCCTAAAACCATCAACTTTCTAAAACTGGCGTTTTGAAGAAAGTCATGAAATATGCAATCTTAAATTCGATAAAATTGACGCAGTACAATTTGAACGACGTTATAAGCCAAAGATATGAGTGCCAGAAATAATCCACATTCAAACACATGAAAATGTTTGCCATTTCTCCATTTCATTGTCGAAACTCCAGACGGTTTTACAGAATGTGAAAGCCGTGGAAAATGTATACTGGATATCAAATACTCCTACAAGCACTAATATGAACTTGTGAGTGAAATTCACGACAGGTCATACATTACATCAAAACAGAAATCATTGCCTTGAAAAAGTCTGAGAAATATTACACACACACAAGTACACATTCAAACGGCTGTATGTCAAACATTGTTCTGCGACTTTTGCACTGCAGTGGAGTAGCCAGATTCATGCAGAGGGGGTGTGAATTGTGAATGGAGTTTGGAAGGGGTGCGAGAACATACATTCAATTTCTTCCATTGTAGTGATTTTCACATATATTATACAGGTAGTTATTTCCCCCAGAAAACGTAGGTTAAAGTAAAAAAATACACACCTGACCAAATGTTACTGGGATGCAATTACACACCCACTGGTGAATCCATGTGACAAGTGTTTTGTATGATGTGGTGTTTGTGAATGAGCTGATAAGACACGTGTCGTGCCTTTGCACTTAATGACTGGGTGCCAGACATCCTTCAGCAAAGTTGCAAATCATGATTTGAATTGGGGTCCCATCTGTTTGGCACAAAGTGTTCTTTATAGGAATTAAATATTAAATAAGTATAATTGTGTAACTATTCCAACAGTTTTAAAAAATACGAGTGCCCGCTACACAGAAATATTCACTTAGTAATCTTAGGTTTACTGATAGGTTGTATCATCGTGCTATTTTGATTGTAAATGAGGCAGGTCATTTTTAAATTATTTATATCAACTAAATGTGTCACCTGAATAAATATTTGTATTGACTTGTTACAAAATATGATCATTGCACATCAAAAGAAAAATAGAGAGAATAAATAGTTGTTTCCATTAACATTTTAAAGAGTCAATGTTATCGCCCTTGATATCAAAGTGCAATTCAAGCTTGATGTAAAAATAATAATAATGTAAAATTAACATGGTTGATATGATTTTTTTAAGAATTTTACCAAATTTCTACGACGGCCATCTTGGATTATGCGACAACTTCCATTTGAACAAATATGAAAATGCTTCACCCACGCACCACAACTGTGAAGTCTGACCAGCGTCGGCCAAACGGTACATGAGAAGAAGACGAAATCTATAATTAAAGGATGACCTGTCGGCGGCCATCTTGTATGATGTATCATCCGATTTTGACAATACCCACGATACCTTTGCCATGTGCCAGATACAAAATCAATGCGTGAAAAAACAAAGGGAGAACACTGGAATATTAGTGAGGCAAGAGTTGTGATAAATATACAAAAAGGAATTCCAGTTATGCTTGGGACACAAAATCAGTACATGTATCCGAAAAAAACAAAAGAAATAAATCAGTATGGTAAGATATGTTATTCTTGCTTTTAAGGACTAGAGCAAGTGAGCGGTGAGCGGGGTCTCACACATACCCTCGCCGCAGTAAAGTCATTTGGCCTTGACCTTTGGCACTGAAAGCCGCTTAGGTGAGATATAGAATGAAAATATGTTGATAAAGAAGTATGTGACATTTCCAGTCGATCTAACATACGGTTGCAGATAAATTGTGTACTTAAAACTTTAATGCAAATATTTCAAAACATTTAACACAATTTGACCTTGACCTTGGGCATGAAAGTCACATGCGTGGGCTATAAAATGAAAATATGGATGTTGATTGTTGATAGACAAATATATGTTTACTTAAAACTTTAACGCATATATTTCAAAACATTTAACGCAAGTTTCAAAGTAATTTCACCTTCACCGTGTGCATGAAAGCCGTATAGAATGTTTGTTTAATGGTGTTTAACGGCCTATCAACAGCTATGGTCTAATACTCACATAAAGGATATAACTGTCGGAGACCAAATGCCAAAGTTGTTTGTTTGTTTATTGGTGTTTAACGGCCTATCAACAGCTCAGGTCATATAAGGCTGGGCAAACAAAGGGTTCGATCCTGTATTAACCTGCTGCATTGGGGGGAAAATCCCAAAATCAGAACGGAATAATTTCATCGAGAAAAATATAGTCAGCCCTGAAATTAGAATAACCTGACCTGATGCCAGGTC
Source organism: Conchocele bisecta (assembly GCA_029237695.1). Lineage (NCBI taxonomy): Eukaryota > Metazoa > Mollusca > Bivalvia > Lucinida > Thyasiridae > Conchocele > Conchocele bisecta. The sequence continues at coordinate 4,917,414 of CM055266.1, forward strand.
CATACCACACCAAAGTCACTTGCCTCTTTCCCTAAAAAAGGATTACGAATAATCGTAGTATCACACAAGAGATATAACCAGAATTCAACTGTCACATACAAAATGCCAAAGACGTATGTGAGGGCCAAACCAGGTCTCCAGTCGGATCCAGGCCTAAGGATGAATCGCGATTGTTAAATTACCCATCACATGCACCCACCAGGGCTATAGAAAGAAAATATTGATCTTCTAACTTCATAAAGAAGTATATATATGAAGTTTCAAGTCAACCCGACTTGCGGTTGCAGAGACATTGTGTACTTAAAAACTTGACATGTTTGATGCAAATATTTCAAAACTTTAAGTAATTTGACCTTGTGCAGCAAAGCCACATCGGTGTGCTACAGTATAAAGAATATGGATGACGATAAAGAAGTATATAAAGATTCAACTCAATGCGATTTACGGTTGCAGATATAAGGGTACCCAAAAACCGTTAACGCAAAATCTTACGGATGGACGAAAATACAAAAACTATATACACCTCGACATACTTTGTATGCCTGGGTATGAATCATGATTGAAGGCACTGTGTTACAGATGATGCCTCAATATGTTGTTTGTCACATCATGCACTGCAAATGACCAATATCAACCAATTGCACCATTTCATTCGAAGACAAATTTCAAAGTCGAAATTTATGTACATATGTAATTTGTTACAAGTTTGACCATTGGGCATTGATTTCAATTATAATCATGATAATAGCACAAAAATACATCATTAATTCGTAAATTTTCGTTTCCCTTCGAAAGTCTACAAAGTTTGTCTTTGGTCTATCTGGATGTTTCAAGTAAAATCCTTTATTGCGAAGATATCTGAAACAATGTGAACCCAACCAAATATAGACTTTATAGACTGTGGACGTTAAACAGAAATTTATGAATCAAAGATTGAATGCAATACCTTAAATGCTAATCACTCTAGGTTGGCGGTAGGATTTTTAAATTTGCTCAAATATGTGTCTGTGACTGGAGAAATGGGGCTTATGGGATTTGCGACCAGTGTAGATACACATATCCGCACAGGATCTGCACTGTTCACCATTGCATCAATGAAATCTCCATCATGCTTCTAACAAGCCACATCATTATCAGGCTACAGGAGTGTACTATTTGATCAGGAGCTACACTGGTCACAAATCCCATAAACCACATTCTCCAGTCACAGCCACCGGTTAAAGTAACGGACCAATACCTATAAATACATTAAATATACCTAAAAGCATCAATAAGTAAAATAAAATAGGCTAAACAAATTATTTACTCCCATATATCACACATGGAGTAAATACATTTTGTTTAGCTTATTTTTCTCTCACTTATTGATGCTCTTAGGTGTATTTAATGTATTTATAGGCCATGGTCCGTTACTTCAAACTGAGGTCACAGCCACATATGTGTAAAAGCATAGTAAATATATTTTCTGACCATTTCAATATCTAGTCCTTCGAGTGTCACATAATCAGAAAATGTACAAATGCCATTCTGTCCACCACAAGAATAAGTCACCGATTCAAAAAATATTGACAAATCTTAAAACTGCACAAGTCAGATTTGTGTGAATAAGATTCATTCTCAATTCCATCAACACAAGAAGTAACATGTCTTCACGACACATCCTTTCAACAGGTTGATTAGATGATTAGAGCAGAAATCAGAGTTAAGAACCACACAAACACTCCGCCACTGGCATGGATGGTACTCCGGTTAAATGGTTAATTTTTTGTAACTGAACTTGTCTTTCTCAAGCTCTTCCTCGAGCGATATTATTTTCAGATGTCGCTGATCTTAAGATGATGACAGTCTGTCATGGCGACACTATATTTTGCTTCGTGTACGTCAGGAACTGGATCAGTTCCCATTTCGCGAGTGTTTGGCAACTTGTTGCCCAGGTGGAGTAGTGTTTTCAGGCAGCGATTCTTCTGGTGGCCTTTGTCCTTCAACAGCAGAATGAGAAACAATTTCCGCCTTATCTGCTTCTTCTGAAACCGCCCATATACTATCTCAATAGCCCTGCTGGTGTCTGCCTCGACTGCAGAGTGAAGTTGAAGAGGCTCGACGAATAATCCAGATGGCTAAGATCTGTAGACGGCTTCCCTGAAACAAACAATCAAACACTATTATGTACATGGTTAGCCTTTTATTGAATTTCTTACCAGTATTAACCATTACTCAGCAAATGACTCCGCAACTTTCCAACATGAAACAGTGCTTAGAGAACTACATCCCACCCGGGCATCAAACTCACAACACTTGGATAAATGTGGTAAGCGAGTAAGCCACATTGTTCATAGTTGTGAACAGTAACTCTTGAAATCTACAACCGTACTGTCCGTCAGCAGTGAGTGAGTGAGTGAATAGGGTTTAACGTCCGCTTTTCTGACATAGAGGTACAAGCCTCAGGGAGTCTACACGCAGACGGGTCAATGGGGTCGTGTCCCGTATCCACCTGTCCGAGGGGGGTAAATCCCAACTTCAGAACTCAATATTTACAATCAAAATATATATTCAGTCCTGAAATTAGAACAACCTGATCTGGTGCCAGGCCCTCGCCACACCAGCATCATTTATCCCATCCCCTAAAAGTAATAGGATTAGCACTAATCTTATTTTTATATATAGGGCATAGCCCGACTCAACTCTCACATACAAGAAAGCCAAAAATGTACATGAGGGCCAAATCCGGTATAGTGGGTTCCGGAAAGTATGAACCCAATCGTTAAGCCAGTTTAGTCGCCTTTTACGACAAGCAATGGCTACTGCAGCACTATTCTCAGGATCAGTTGATCTCGCCCCGGTGCCTGCACGGGGCTGTCCGTAGCAGAGTTACGTTTCCATTCATAGTCTTCCTCTGCAGAATAGTGAATAAGAGATCTGGTTCGCAAATTAAATGTAGCAGCTAAAGTTGGGGTCCCATCCACAGGTTGAAGTAACGCACCGAGGTATATATGTGTGTGTTATAGAGGGAGTAACAACATTTTTTTTAACTTTTTTTTTCCGTTTATGGACGCTTTTAGGCATATTTAATGTATTTATAGACCTCGGTCCGTTACAATGTACTTCAACCTGTGGTCCCATCTAGTAGGCATAACAGTTTGCCTATAAGAATTAAATAAGTGTATAATTGTGTAACTACGGTACATGTATTCCACCAGTTTTAAAAATTACGAGTGCAGGCCCACAATACACATATAATCATTTAGTAATATTGATTTTACTGATAGTGACTCGCGGTGGTATCAGGCTATTTTGATATGCAAATGAGCATGACATTTTTAAATTATTTATACCAATTAAATGTGTCACTCCGAACAAATATTTTTATTGACACATTATAAAGTACGATCATAGTGCACATAACAAAACTAAGCAGACAGAATATAGTTTCCATTAACCTTTAATGGAAACACAGTTATCGCCCCTGATATCAGTGACGAAATTCACGTTTCATATAAAAAGAAAAAGTACATGTATATTTTCACGTACATGTACAAATGGGGGGAAAATCCCAAAATCAGAACTGAATATTTACAATAACAAAACTATATATTCAGCGCTGAAATCAGAATAATCCTGGTCTGATACCAGGTCCTCACCACACCAGAATCACTTGGCCCCTCCCAAAAGCAGTAGGATAAGTAATAATCTTACTACTTTTATAATGGGCAATAACCCAATTCAACTCCCAGGTAACAAAAGAGCCAAAGATAAAAATGTACTGAAGGGTCAAACCAGGCAAATAGTGATTCCTATATAGAGGAACTACTACCGTTTAATTTACGTCGTCTCGTTCTCTCGACCACCACCCACGTAAAGTTTTGTATTACTTTTATAATAGTTTTTTTTTCAGATGGAAAATATACAAATTATTGGTCACAATTAACAACTAAAGTGTAAATCAGATCTGATTAGCTATTCTGTAGAGGAAGCCTACGTATATCATTTATTTGTTTGTTGGGGTCTAACGGCCTATCAACAGATGCGGTCATTTAAGGCCGGGTCAATGGGTTTAGTAATAAATCCCATATATTACCTGTACAAGTACATGTTCAAGTACATGTACAAATGGGGAAAATCCTAAAATCAGAAATGAATATTTACAATAAAAGAACTATATACTCAGCCCTGAAATCAGGATGATCCTAATCTGATGCCAGGTCCTCGCCACACCAGAATCACATGGCCCCTCCCAAAAGCAGTAGGATCAGTAATAATCTTACTACTTCTATAATGGGCAATAACCCAATTCAACTGCCAGGTAACAGAAAGAACGTATTACTTTTATAATATTTTTTTTCAGATGGAAAATATACAAATTGTGTCACAATTAACAACTAAAGTGTAAATCCGATCTGATTAGCTATTATGTAGAGGAAGCCTACATGTATGAATGGAATAGTAACTCTGCTACAGATGGTACAGGAGTAGATTGTAAGAGTTATTGTTCGCAACTACAATAACATGGTTCAATAATAATGAGACATCAGTGATTCTATATTTTATGTACATATTGGTGTCGTTTTTCTAAGTTTCGATGTAGAACCAATAATTCATTAAACTGTGTTAATTCCATTGGGTGACAGTCCAGTTGTTACATTTATAATAGTATAGCCAATTGTTCTCGTCATTTTTTAAATTTTATTTCCACTTCAAGGGACATGACGTAAATATAGCTTTACATTTACATTTTTTTCTTTTCAACGGCATAAAACATCAACTGAAGGGGCATCTATTTAGAAAAGTGTCAAGAATATGGTAAGCTAATTGTATTAGTGCGAAACAGAGAAATTTAGTAACAAGTCGTGGAATTTCTCATTTATGGTAACCCAACAACATGTATTTAATATGAATCAGTAAAGTTAAGCAAAACAAAATAGCTTGGCAACTAACAGAATGCTGTGTTTTACCACATGTACCAAACATCGTTATAAAGCTACATTTAATTAATAGCACAGCCTCCAAAAATATGGGCGTAACGGCAATGATTATGTAACGGTAATGACAAAACGTGACGGTAATGACTTTCCATTTATTTAAAATACTAATACAGCATATATAACAAACATATTTAAACTTTGAATATGCTGTACAATATAACTTCAAGTTAGTGTTTAGTTTTAATGTGATTGCCAATAGAAACCCACACTCCTTGCAAGCTGTGTCTGTTTTTTGTTGTTTCAGAGCTTTTACTAATTAAATCCTGATATATAAATGTTGTAGGTCTGAATAAATGTGTCATTACTGACCGACAACTGATGGGACCTGGTTTATATCTAATTGACGCATCAACTGACTGGTTTAGTATGGTAATTTATCATTGCCGTTACACGATCGTCATTACCGTTACACAATTTTGTAACGGAAATGACCGTAACGGTAATGATTTTTCTTTAAAAACTCCCATTTTTCACCCCTCTGTATACAACGCATCATGAAGGTAGAATATGCAGACACGTTGTAAGTGTGTCTATCTACCAATTTTGGTTTCAGTCGACCTACATACATATGGACGTGTATAAAACCGTGAACGGTAATGATGCATGTAATGTGTAACCTTAAAATTCAGAATACAGACCGGTCTCGTTCTCGGCAATGACTTAAGTTGTGTTACCACCGTGTTTATTTATAAATCGGGTGCCCATAAACAGTGTTCATTGCATTAGTAGCTGAGAGTAGGAAAGGGAGGTTACTCTGATTTTACTCCTTTTTTTTCAGCGTAACGGTAATGATTCGATTTCGCGGGACAGATACATTAACGTCAGTATTTTTGACAACAAAAGGCAAATTATTGCAGAATAAGTTTAATGTCAATGTTAAACTATTTTAATTCAGATGCAATGTATAGTAAAGTACAAATTGACAAGATTTGAGAATTACGGGCTTGTGAACTGTGCTGATTGATGATCGGGACATGCCCATTTGGTGCACCATACATATGCCAACAACAGAAAATAATAACTAAACACACATAACAAGAATTGTAAATACTGTTTTCTTAATGGATTGGTATATACATAGTTTCTTTACTGAAAAAAACAAATTTCCTTATAAATTGTGTGATTTGTCAGTAAATTACACCGGGACACCAGAATGTACATAAAATATGAATCACTGACATACATATCTGTACATGTATCAAACCAATGAAAACTGACATTCTGATCTGCATATAAAAAATGTCATTTCGGCTAATTCTGCGCACCGGCTAATGCACAATTCACGTAATGTTTTGCCCAGCTTACGTCAGAATAAATTATGTTGATTTTGGAATAAAGCTGATTAACGGTATACTAAGTCACAATTTTATCCCATTCCGATAGTTTGTAAAAAGTTATTCAGAACATGGTCAAAATTATTAGTGGTCCTGCTTACTAAATGAATAGATCAACAACAGATCTGTTAAAGAAAGCTTCATAAACCAATAATACACATGCAAATATACCGACATTGGTTATCATTTTATTCCCGTATTATTCGCAAAACACAAGGACAAAATGGACTGATATTTTGATAAAATTTGGCTGGGTCTCCGCTAGGCGGATACAGATAATAGACGACAGATGAAATAGTAAAAGCCATCTGTTTAGCCGTGATTATCTCGACTAAGAACTGCCTTGAATGTTCAGGGAATTTAGACGGAATATGGACATTTTCACGAAAATTATTATTAGGTGCGCAGAATTAACAGACACGATTATAATCCCAACAAACATACAGTCTCCACCCCTGCCCATATTTTGTGAGGTCACACCCCCAATGAAGCAAAGAAGTCCCTCATCACCACCCCAGACCAAACATGGGTACCCTGTGTACAAATAAATTTTAGGAAGGCCACCCACTGCAATACAAATACTTAATACAAATACTGCACTTCAATTTTTGTACTTGTTTGGTCACTGTTGTTATAGTTTTCTAAATCGTGTAAACACGTGACTTTCTGAAAACACTTGACTTAAGAAAACAACATGAATAATCAGACATGTAAAATATTGGTGTGTGCAAAGCCACATACATGGTGCGAAGCCGGGTACATCACTTACTTAATAGAAATACTGCACCGGCCTATATTCATGATATTTCGGGGAAAAGTCACCGCTGTGCAAATGCATGCAGTGTACCTGGATTCGCACACCTCAATTTTTTACTTATTTCATCACTGTTGTTACAGTTTTTTTAAAACACATTTGACTCTCGGAAGGGGGGGGGAGGGGGGGGGGGGAGGGGGGGGGGGTAATGAAAGTAGTGTCTTTTTTAAGTGGCTAAAAGCCTATATAGACGATAGTGAATAGATAACAGATAATAGCCTAAATATATAATGAATTGACTTGTTGGACTGAAAACATATATTCAAAGTGAATCTACAAGTATCGAGGTGCCACAAACACACAGAGTCCGAGATGCACCATAAATTAGAAATTAAGCTATTTAAACAACAATTGTGGAAACAACATTGGTCGCGAAAACCAATGACTCGGCACATGCACAGGCAATGTTGAATATCCCCCACCCACTTGATTTCATGTTAGATTGAATACAATGGAATTTTTTTAGTAGCCCTGTGGTTAAAAGTGCTGTCGAAGTCAGCACGATTCAAATATTGGTCAACAGTAATAAAGAAATAATTCTTACCTGAAATGAATGTTTCGTGTCTGGAAGCCTAGTAGACTTATGTAAAATGTAGGTCAATTATTGATGCGTCTTGGGCATGGCTGTCGCCGTATTGTCCTCTCAACTTTAGCAAATTTGCAGAAATGTACGTCTGTAGCATTCACAAATCGTCGAGTACACAATGAGTATCTGTATTTCCGTATTTAGAGCTTATCAACAATGAAGACAGCAATAATTTCAAGATGTCAACCAGTACGTGTAATTGGCAGGACACGAAATATAGTATGACGTCACAATGAAAATACAATCGCATTTAACAACAAATAGCTGACTTTTTAAACATAAATTTGTTATTGGTTGGTATATTACATTAAAAAAAAGTGTCCTGTGTCCAATAAATTGGACACATGACACTATGGCGTTTAGTAAAAAGGTTCAAATATTGACTCTTTATGTACCAGACGTTCTAAATTGAGGCTCCATACGGGATAATCTATTAAACTAAATTTCATGGGAAGCTATTTTTTTTGCAAATTACATGCGTATTATTATTTTAATATAACCTATCAATGTTTACAGGTGTTAGCATGTTTCAATATTGAACTAACATATAGCTTGTTGGTATTGGCACACTTTCATGTTACGAAGTTTCCCGCAGCGAACCCCATTCGGCCCATCGACCGATTGTAATTATAGAACGCCTGAAACTATTAACGAGAATATAGGCGTTCTATGAAAAATCTGCCTACTCTAATCACTCAATTAACACACCATAGACCATTCCGCTCTACACATAGCCAGTTGGCTAGTCCGCTATTTACACCCCTTCTATTATTGTTAGGAATGCAGCTTCAAAAAGTTACTCATTTCCATAAGGAAATAAAACTGCTAGTAAAATAACATCCCGAAGTAACTTAAGTAGAGAGAAGATGAAACCATCAAGCGGGGTACGGGAGGAGGGACTACCTTACCATTCAGGTGAGTATGAATAATAAAAACTAAAATTAGAAATAATTTCCCTTCCCATTTTTATGTCTTCATGCTAACCTGAATGGTTGCAAGAATTCGTAGTGATGGTGGGAGGCATTCTCACTACTCATACTCGACCGGAATGGTAAGGCAGATTTAACCCCTCGAAACAGACAAATATATATTTGGCCTAGGTACAAACTTGGGTATTACATATAATGTAAAAACATAGACTCACCATAGAAGCATAGGAGCGCCCAATCCGGCCCCCCCCCCCTTTGTCAAGCGATAGTAGATGAGGAGTGGATGAAGACAATGACCACCACGCTAGGTATGTAAACTGACTCGTAAACTCCGACCTGCTACACTTGGAAAGCAGGACGGAGAATGCTCATGGTATCGCAGCTTCTGACAGATGAAACCTCGACGAATGCTGTCGCCTGGCACTTCACATGCAACAGACTCAACTGAGATTATAAAGAAAGTCTTAACATTGTCTCATGATGATACATAACTCGTTCATATCGAGAACACATTATGAAGACGTCCTAAGCACTAAGGTCA
>CM055266.1:4927096-5000782 GCA_029237695.1 Conchocele bisecta
AAACTGGAATAGCCCGATGGCACTGTTTTTTCGATATTTTTATGACGTAATGGGTGCACTCGATTGCACCCCCGTGCGACTTTTGACGTTGTAAACAACTTGTGGACAGAGTTGGGGAATGTTTTTAGTAAATTTTACTAAAATGTTTACTTTGGCGATATATTCTTCACACTAAAATGGAAACAGCAAGCAGCTGTGTGACTTGTATGTATTTGTTGCAATATCGGATAAAAATGAATGCGCTTAATTAACAGACCTGTATTTTCATTTGTCCGATAAAATGATTGTCCGCATAACTGGTATGACCCCTGTACTGTTTATTTAGTTGCGGTCAGTAACTATGCAAAAGTCCCATACCGTCCGTAGCAGGGCTCCAGATAAGGAATTTGTAATTGAGTATTGTTACTCCATCATTTCGGAAGCAATTGGGAAATTAAAAAATTTAATTGGGTAAAATAAAATCACACTACTGTTTACACATCAACAGACAACAATTATTGAATTGTTTGTTTTGAAATGAAAACATATCTTGGCATTTCAAGATTCCAAGATGTGTTTTCATGACAAATGGAAAAAATATGCTATATTTGTGGTCTGTTTTTTGTTTTCTGCAGCATGATAAAGGTACCACGATAGTTCTGATTGCTTTTTGATACTCACTACTTCTGATTTCAATTGGGTTTTTTACCATTTTAATTGGGTATTTACGCAAATACCTAGCTTATCTGGAGCACTGGTTATGGTTACGTCCATAGCCTTGCTCTGCAGAGCACTCTAACTATTAATTATGACCCATTTTTAGCTCGCCTGCACGAAGTGCATAAGAGCTTATGGTATACCCCCGGTGTCGTCGGCGTCGCATCGGCGTCGGTGTCCACAAACTTAACGTTGGATAAGTGTCTTATAATTTCTGTTTCCTTTCATGGAAAACCTTGTTATTTCATACATGCATTCCTCAGATGACCCTCTATCATGCTGTAGCAAATCCATGATCCAACACCCAACCCTTACCCCAAGGTCAAGGTCACAAACTTAGCACATTCATAAACTAAAAAATAACTTTGGGGTAAATGTCTTATAACATCTGTTTCCTTTCATGAATTCCTTGATATTTCATACATGCATTCATCTGATGATACTCTAGTGTGCTATAGCAAATCCATGACCCACCCCATACACCAAGGTCAAGGTCACAAACTTAGCACATTCATAAACTTAACGTAGGGGAAAATGTCTTATAACATCTGTTTCCTTTCATGGAATGCCTTAATATTTCATACAACCATTCCTCAGATGACCCTCTATCGAGCTGTAGCAAATCCACAACACACCACCCAACCCTTGCTCCAAGGTCAAGGTCACAAACTTAGCATGTTCATAAATTTAACGTTGGGGTAAATGTTGTGTAACTTCTGTTTCTTTACAACGCTTTGATATTTCATACATGCATTCATCTGATGATCCTCTATTGTGCTACAGCAAATCCATACCCCCCCCCTTTCCCCAAGATCAACATCATAAACTTAACGATGGAGTAAATGTCTTTATATAACTTCATACGTGCATTCATCTGATGATACTCTATCGTGCTATAGCAAATCCATGACCCACCCCAACCCCTTTCCCCAAGGTCAAGGTCATAAACATAGCACATTTATAAACTTAACGTTGGAGAAAATGTCTTATAACACCTGTTTCCTTTCATGGAACGCCTTGATATTTCATACATGCATTCATCTGATGATACTCTAACGTGCTATAGCAAATGCATGACCCACCGTCCACCCCTTACCCCAGGGTCAAGGTCACAAACTTAGCACATTCATAAACTTAAATTTGGGGTAAATGTCTTATAACATCTGTTTCATTTCATGGAACGCCTTGATATTTCATACATGCATTCCTCAGATGACCCTCTATCATGATGTAGCAAATTCACAACCCACCACCCAATCCTTACCCCGAGGTCAAGGTCACAAATTTAGCATGTTCATAAACTTAACGTTGGGGTAAATATTGTGTAACTAATATTTCGGTACAGGGAACGCTTTGATATTGTATACATGCATTCATCTGATGATCATCTATTGTGCTACTGCAAATCCATGACCCCTCACCCCTTTCCCCAAGATCAACATCATAAACTTAACGTTGGAGTAAATATATTTTTATAACTTCTGTTTCTTGATATTTCATACATGCATTCATCTGATGATACTCTGTCGTGCTATAGCAAATCCATGACCCACCCCACCCCTTTCCCCAAGGTCGAGGTCACAAACATAGCACATTCATTAACTTATTAACGTTGGGGTAAATGTCTTAACATCTGTTTCCTTTCATGGAATACCTTGATATTTGATACATGCATTCATCTGATGAAACTCTATCGTGCTATAGCGAATCCATGACCCACCGCCCACCCCAACTATCTTATAACATCTGTTTCCTTTCATGGAACACCTTCATATTTCATACATGTATTCATCTTAATATGCTATATTATGCTATAGCAAACCCACGACCCAAATTGCACCACTGACCCCAATGTCAAGGTCCACCGCATGCCCCTTAACCCAAGGTAAATTATATATAATATTCATGTTTTGTTATGCAACTGTACCAAGTTTGAGTGAAGGTTGCTAACAGGCGAGCTTCGTTGTCTTCTGACAACTCTTGTCTATATTGTTATAAAGAAATAATTCTGGAAGTCGGACTTCGTCCATTTCACGAACCTGTAGGTTATAATTATCTCCCCTGTCGAGGAGTGCAGGGGGAAATCTGACCCGTTTCCTATATAATTTAATAATTTTCGAACGCTTCAAACAACTAAATTTCAGTCGCGAAATGAAATTTAGATGCAAATTTATAATGTTAAATGTTCATTAAAAAATATTCTTATCATCATTTAGTATTTTCATAGTTCTAAATGTGAAATATTCTGGCATACAAATTATGTATTTTACAGCTAAATGTATCGACTTACCCCAAACATATCGGGTCACGGGACTAGTGATACGTCACGCCGACTTCTAGAATTGTCAGTATTATGAAACTAGCATATTCCATTGCTTTTATCATAAATACCATTGTAATTAGGCTGCTAAGAGACTGCTACAAGAGACCCAGTCAGTGTCAGCTACTTGTAAACTCGACATATCCTCATTGTTGTTGCAGCCTGGTTTAAGATATTCTACAAGGATCCGCTATCATGGACTGTTGTCACAGAACGTCTTCATTGTAAAGTTATCCCAAATGTAGTTGTTATGGGTCTTGTCATTTAGTAGCGTGTGTTTTACTTTATTTTCAAGATGGCGGACAGCGGACTATTCTCAATGTGCGGAAAGGCATTTTTGTGCAAACCATTTGGTAGTCTCGATGTAGAGGCCTACTTCAATTTGTATCAGCTTTCTTCAGTTTTGAATTTCCGAGTGTTGGTCATATCCGAGCCAGGTGTGTGCATCGTGACAGTGCAACCCTACATTCTGCTATAACTTCTTCGCCACATTGTTCAGTTGTTCATTGTAGTGAAGGCATTGGAATAAGAACTCGACTGTTTCCTTCGATCCACACTGGCATTCCGGGAAAGAAGCTTCGCATCCTGTCTTATGTTCGTACTCGTTCAGTGCCATATATCCTGTGAGTAGCCCAGTTATGATCTTGAATCTGGTATGTCAAACAATGGCTTTTAGATCAAACAGGGCTTGGCCTGTATCGGCCAATTCCCACCTCCTTTGCAATTTTCCAATCACTGTAGATCTTGCAGCACATTTAATATCCTGGTTGGTCACCATCCATGTGTTTTCTGTTAAGTTGGCCGCTTCTGATGCAGCCTCCTTTGCCAGCCTGTCTGTAATGTCATTCCTTTGGATGTCCACGTGACCAGACCCGGCGTCCTTAATATTCCACAATCCAACCAGCAGTTGTCAACTTCTGTATGTGATGCTTTATCTCTTTGATCATATCCCAGTAATCTGATGGTTCCCAGTTCAGTTTAAATAGCCCAACAACAGACTGGCTGTCACGGAACATCCTAAGCGATCTTGAAGTGCTGTTGATAAGGGATATAATACTATACTCCACCGCAATAAGGATGGTTACCAACTCGGTGAGCAGGATCGACACGTATACTGCAACTGGTTTCTTCAGATACATTGAACCTTGGTCAAGAGGGAATTTGGCTTTCGGCACGCCGATATATGTTATCCACTTGTCTATGACTTGAAGAAAACATGGCCTTCGTGTCTTTGCTTCGTGTCTTGTTTTATGTTTGTTTCATATTCTAACATTTGTTTGAATTGAAAAATATTAAAACATTAGATCTAGAATTATAGAATCTATAATTATAAGATGGTATCTACACTTTTTTTAAATGGCCCTTACTATCTTATAATTCCTGACTATTCGATGTTCCTCACCATCGATAATTTAACAGTTAAAGTGCGAATCAGATATGATTCACTACACTGCAGAGGAAAGCTGTGGACGGTACAGGATTTTTGCAGTTACTGCCCGCAACTACTGTGTATTCCACAATTTTCTGCCGACCTACTATTAGAAAATACCCGTATTAAATATGTAACTTATGCGAAAAAGAATTTCTATTTTTGATTTTACCGTTGGTTCATGGATTACGGTATCTTCACCCTGTTTGACTTACATTTTACCAATTTTGCATTAATTGAGCCTGTGTCTGTATAACTTGCTGAGCACATTCATACACATTCAGGAGCATAGCTCAGCCTCAACCAATCAAACAACCTGGTTTGGAACATGAGACTGGCGTATGTGCTCAGGAAGTACTTGTGCCGGGGTCGGTTTCACTAAACTTAGTACAATTAAAATGTTTGTAAGTGCAAAATTATGATAGTCTGTAAATTCTACATTAACAATGTTTTCTTGTAAACGATTAATGGATTTACATGTATTGAGCATAGGCTAGAGATTCCGCTGGCGATCACCATTTTCTTTTCGCAATTGGCGATAAAAATAAACAATTGGCGATAAAAAATCTTTCTTTTCATTTGTTTTGAAGAGTGGTTTTTTTTCGATTTTTTTATTTCCTCCAGCGGAATCCATGATAGGCTGCATATACAGCCTATGCTCAATAAATGTAAATCCATCAATTGAAATTTCCAGACGATCCTAAATTGGCACTTACAAACATTTTAGTCGTACAAAGTTTAGTGAAACGGCCCCCTGGTATTCTAGGCACGATGACTGTCAGTGATGGTGTTCAAGTGCTTGTCGTGTCCTTGGTCTCATGGTCGGTGTTGTGCAGAGACGGGTTACAGCTGCAACAGCACACTGCCGCGTCCATTCTGACACACCTAGCCGTGGACTACAACAGCGGTAACATATACCTGGGAGGGAAGGGCAGCCTCCTGGCACTCGGCAAGAACTTGACACTGATTCAGGAGAAGAAGTTAATGTCTGTGTTTGACTCACCTAATTGCTTTGCTGCACCAGCACCATGTGATTCGCGCTCAGATTATGTGCCAAATTTCGTGACGACCTTAGTGCTCAACACAATCCATAACTACATACTCGTGTGTGGATCTGTTGGCCAGGGAACATGTAGCATACATTCCGTTTCTGATTTAAATCAAGTTCTTCAATTTAACACTACCCATCATGCATCATTCATTGGAAGTATGGCATCGTCCGTGGCCTTCTTCGGGAAACCACCTGCAGGATACAATAAAGGCAGGCGGATGCTGTATGTGGCTATTGCCACATATGATCGAACTAAGGACGAGTTTTCGCCATATACAATATCAACAAGAGAGATTATATACAACAACTCCTATGCCAGTATCGATTACCTCATTGATAATGATGCTTTATCAGACTACAGCTACTTAAGCGTTTTTCATTCAGTGCAGAAAAACTTTAGAGTGAAATATATCTATGGATTTGAGCTGAATGGATATGGTTATTATGTATCAATCCAGCCTGTAGATGCGGATAGTTCTAAAACTCACTACATGACCAAACTCATTCAGTTCTGCCAAGATGACCGGTACTATAAAACATATGTGGAAATTCCTCTCACATGTTCGGTCGGCTCAACAGTGTTCACAATCGCTACTGCCGCGTATCTCTCGGTCAGTGAAGACGAAGATGTTCTTGCCGTGAGTTTCGGTCGCCCCGATAACAGCCACGACAGCGAGCCAGACCCGGCGTACGGCAGTGTCGTTTGTAACTTCCCGATGTGGACTGCGCGGTACCATGTGGCGCAAACACAGAAACGCTGCTTCAATCACGGCGCGGGGACCCACCCATGGTGGATCTACGGACAACAGAGTGACTGCATTATCTCGTCCAACGATGTAAGTAGTGTTTATCAGATGCAGCATGATGTTCAGAGAGTTTAAAGTTCCATCTGTATGTTGTCCATCCACATCAGTGGCTGTCACTGGAGAATAATAGCTGAACGCATGTAATTCTAATTAGTAAACAGTGCTACAGATAAAGTGTGTATTGATGTATTTTACGCACATATTTTAGCAGAATACGCATTAATTATCAAAAGTGGGAGTACAAAATACACACAGCAATGTGAAAATACGCATTGATTTTCAAATTCAGTAGTGAAAATACTGTAATAAAGTTGAAAATTTACTTATTTGAGCTGCAAAAAGCAAAGAGTGTTTGCTTCTTGCAGCTCAAACAAGTGAATTTTTAAATTTGAGTAGTATATGGGAGTCAAAATGATACGGGTTTATTTATGGATGCAAATTACATGCAACATCCTCTTTTGAGCCAACATACGCGTGGAAAGCAGGTGAATTTTTATCTCCAAAATATGAGAAATATGACAAACGAGAATGAGAATTTTTGTTTTCCTCTCGTATAGAAGGGGGAGATTTGGTCGAGGCTACCAGGTTTTCGGCTACTTTTTAATGTTTTCAACCCCCGCGCGAGAGCGTTCCGAAACGATTTCCAGAAAACTGCAAAATAGCGGACGCCCAATTGAACACAAGAAAACGTAGTAGAATAGCAATGCTACTTTGCAAAAATGGCAGTGCAAGCTACTTTCCAAAGCATGGGAATTCGGGCGGTACGATTCGGGCAACGATTCGTCGGATCGAGAGAGACACTGGGTTCGACGCACGGAGGAGACGGTTGGAGATCTACCCTTCCGCGGAGGTTGGTGGGTACTTCGTCGCCAAGGCTGCAGTCTCGGACATTCCGATGGACGAATTGCAAGAGAACCTGCCAGCACTCGTACGCCAATTGCAAACTTTTGGGTACGGGATCTACTCCATCGACTTCACGCAAGACTTCTCTGGGGTACTAGATCGCGAGGCTCTCGTTCGCCATCTCTGCGACAACGAGGGGTTTCGAGAGCAAGGTGGGATTGCAGATGCAATGCGGGACCATGAGACACCAACCATTCTCGCCAACACTGCCACCGTGGGGCGCAATATATGCACTTGGATTCGTACTACCGACGACTACACAGTCCGCACCAAACTCTACAACAAATTGTCTCCAATTTCGAAGCCGGCGAAATCCGGGAGCCGGCTGGTGGGCATCTAGCAGCGTACGCGGATTGCCCCTTCGACCATCTACGAAAGACATTCCAGCATCCCGAAGTGCAAAGCCGTGGTTCCACTCGCATCGAGATCTCTCTCTACGCTTGCAGAGGAAAGGAACTCTCCAAGTCCACCGCGGAAGAACTTCTTGGCGAAGCTCTGGACTTGGTCTCTCCAAAGGAGTCTCTTTGTCTTGCAACCTCCAACCAGGCAATGGGAAAACCTGGCGAGGGTTCTGGATCGGTGTCTGGTTCTGGCCGATCGCCCATCCGGTACGATCTTCGTGGCTTGGTACGCGCACACGGAAACCGGTAGAATCTCGGGGATTCGAGTTCGGCCAACCCCAGATAGGGTAGAGCAAGATTATGTTTGGGAGCACGCTGTCGGCTGGACAATGGCGGAGTTTGGATTTCGTTCGTGTCCAATGACCGTTCTCTCCACCAGCAAACATCCAACGCAAATGCATCCAGTCGCACCGGATCCTTCTGTCCTGCTACCTCCAAACCGAGTAGTCTCTTGGGTTTGGCGCAGGGAGAAATACAGCCCGATTGGGAGCGAGACCTCGAAGTACCAGATCCGCGAGATCCCAGAAATTGCTGCAGAGAGGGAGATCTCCACACTTTCTACTAGAAACCGGGAAAACCGTATTCTAGAGATTCGAGAAGCGGAGGAGGTGGAGCTCTGGAAACGCAGTGCGTGGGAAAGAATCGCGAAAGAGAAGATGGAGAACTCGGAGAGAAGAGAGAAGGAAATTGCGAGACTCGCCGAGCTAGCGGATGCGCACCAGAAGTACGAAGAGAGATCCGCACGCACTCTAGAGGAAGTGGTGGGAGCATTGGGAGGGCCCACCGTGAAAATCTCGGAAATCGCGACACAGAGCGAGCTCCTCGTTCTAAGGTACAGAACAACTCCAAACAAGGCGACATCGAGCAGAGTCGTTCTGCGGCACGAGGAGGGGGGACGGGTGGAAACCGTCTGGGGAACCAAGGGGTTGGAGAAGTTGTTGGACGCGTGCGATTGTTCTTTCCAATCCGTTCCAGACAAGTACGGAAACACGACGTACTGGATTCCTCCAGCACGCGGGATTCTGCGTCTGGCTCCGAATTCTAGTCGAACCAACCAGAGTCTTTTCGAACGGGGAGGGAGTAGAGATCTTGTGGAACCCAATTCGTGTGCTTTCCACACCGGATCCGGAGAGGTTGGAACTCCTGCAGAAGATGGTGGACGCCTTGGAGGAAAGCACCCAAAACACAGCAGTGGGGTTGTTGCGAACGGCTGCCCCACGGCCAACTCTTTGTAGGAACATGTTGGCGATGGATCCTGGAGAGTACATCGTACGCAGGTACGCAACGACCAACTACAGAGGGACGAACCGAACGATCCTTTTTCTTCTCGAAACCAACGTTGACGGCGAACAAAAGACAGACCTCGAGATTCCGGCGTACGGATACTTTCTAGAACGCGAGATTGCAAATCTAGGAGGGGTGGAAATCTTCCAGAACAGAACCAATCCAATCCTTTGCAGACTAGGAGGAAAACGTACTACCCCTACAAAGAAACCTGCGAAACTTGCCACTTTGGCTATCTAGAATCTGCAATTCTTGCAACAAACTCACACATATTTTCTTGGTACTTCTGGTGCGCATCCGCTAGCTCGGCGAGTCTCGCAATTTCCTTCTCTCTTCTCTCCGAGTTCTCCATCTTCTCTTTGGCGATTATTTCCCACGCACTGCGTTTCCAGAGCTCCACCTCCTCCGTTTCTCGAATCTCTAGAAGACGGTTTTCCCGGTTTCTAGTAGAAAGTGTGGAGATCTCCCTCTCCGCCGCAATTTCCGGGATCTCGCGGATCTGGTACTTCGAGGTCTCGCTCCCAATCGGGCTGCATTTCTCTCTGCGCCAAACCCAAGAGACTACTCAGTTTGGAGGTAGCAGGACAGAGGGATCCGGTGCGACTGGATGCGTTTTCGTTGGATGTTTGCTGGCGGAGAGAACGGTCTGTGTCTCTTCCCCTTTCGTGTAGCATCGCAGAGGGCCCATCTCCACGCCGTCCTCGTCGGAGACTAGCACATCCACGCGGAAAATTGGACACGAACGAAATCCAAACTCCGCCATTGGCCAGACGACAGCGTGCTCCCAAACAGAATCTTGCTCTACCCTAGCTGGGGTTGGCCGAACTCGAATCCCCGAGATTCTACCGGTTTCCGTGTGCGCGTACCAAGCCACGAAGATCGTACCGCATGGGCAATCGGCCAGAAACAGACACCGATCCAGAACCCTCGCCAGGTTTTCCCATTGCTTGGTTGGAGGTTGCACGACAAAGAGACTTTCCTTCGGAGAGACCAAGTCCAGAGCTTCGCCAAGAAGTTCTTCCGCGGTGGACTTGGAGAGTTCCTTTCCTCTGCAAGCGTAGAGAGAGATCTCGATGCGAGTGGAACCACGGCTTTGCACTTCGGGATGCTGGAATGTCTTTCGTAGATGGTCGAAGGGGCAATCCGCGTACGCTGCTAGATGCCCACCAACCGGCTCCCGGATTTCGCCGGCTTCGAAATTGGAGACAATTTTGTTGTAGAGTTTGGTGCGGATTGTGTAGTCGTCGGCAGTACGAATCCAAGTGCAGACATTGCGCCTCACGGTGGCAGTGTTGGCGAGAATGGTTGGTGTTTCGTGGTCCCGCTTTGCATCTGCAATCCCACCTTGCTATCGAAACCCCTCGTTGTCGCAGAGATGGCGAACGAGAGCCTCGCGATCTAGTACCCCAGATAAGTATTGCGTGTAGTCGATGGAGTAGACCCGTACCCAAAAGTTTGCAATTGGCGTACGAGTGCTGGCAGGTTCACTTGCAATTCGTCCATCGGAATGTCCGAGACTGCAGCCTTGGCGACGAAGTACCCACCAACCTCCACGGAAGGGTAGATCTCCAACCATCTCCTCTGTGCGTCGAACCCAGTGTCTCTCTCGATCCGGCGAATCGTTGCCCGAATCGTACCGCCCGCGTTGTCCCCGGTAGAAATGGTGTGCGCGATGGACGTACCAATTCTAGTTCTACCCATGCTTTGCGAACCGCCATCGAAACCGCACGCAGCACCTCCTGCGCAGATCCTTTTTCCCCAGATGTGCTGAAAAGTCGCCCACATCGAGCCACGCAATCCTCGCGACGAAGGTACCCGAAGATGTAGACGTCGTCGACGAAGGGTGGAAGCCCTGGAAGAGGTTGCAAGCAGGTTTGGCCCTTGTGCCCCAGTAGGTAGTCTACTTCGGAGATGTCCGGGAGCAGGATGCTACCGTACGCGTTCTCTAGTAGAAAGTGGCCGGAAACTGCTTTCACCGTTCGAATTCCCATCTTTTGGAAAGTAGCTTGCACTGCCATTTTTGCAAAGTAGCTTTGATATTCTACTACGTTTTCTTGTGTTCAATTGGGCGTCCGCTATTTTGCATTTTTTTAGAAATCGTTTCGGAACGCTCTCGCACGGGGGCTGAAGACATTAAAAAGTAGCCGAAAAGCTGGTAGCCTCGACCAAATCTCCGCCTTCTATACAACAGAAAAAATTGTGGCTCCTTGCAGAATGCACTAGAACGAACCCCCATCCACTATTGGGCGAAAACGTCGTCTTTTGTACTACGGGTGCAATTGTGGATATCGTGTCCCAATTGTGTATATTCGTGCCCATTTGTGGATTTCTCGCGCCCATTTGTGGATATTCTTATTGTAAAAATTACCACATTCTCATATTTTGGTGATTTTCTCATTCTCCTATGTCATCTTTCTCATATTTTGGAGATAAAAATTCACCTGCTTTCCACGCGTATGTTGGCTCAAAAGAGGATGTTGCATGCAATTTGCATCCACAAATAAACCCGTATCATTTTGACTCCCATATACTACTATTTGTTATATTTGTTATCATTTGTTCCCTATTTAATACGGAGGAAAATCAATAATACATTTGTAAAAGTAAAATACACATTGAATTTGAAATATGGTGGTATAACATTTTTTAGATGCAAAACTTATCTGGAGCTTTGAGTAAAGCTGGTTGAACATTGTGGAATATATTATATGCACCAACACGTACATGTATTTTGTCCTTATATGAAATGATGCGAGACTGTGTTTTTTTCGTTGCCAGTATGTTTACGATGGCTACTGCTCGTATGACAACACTCAGGATAAGATTGGTGTAGTGGCTGATGATGAGGATCTGGATGCCGTCTTGGATGAGGCCGCTGATATCTGTCTGGACGAGATGATTACAGCAATCGTGCTGACCAATCAGATGCAGCGCCCTACTGCTGTGTTGGGCACCCATGACGGGCACATAATCAAGGTATACATTAGTTTGATAAACAGGTTATCGAACATCACGAGTGAGTCTAACAATGGAAAAAGTTATAAATAGGTTACAAAACCTGGCAGAATACACATACCGTAACTTAATCCCTTTAACCTATTACAACATTCACCTTTATGGTATGAAAGTTTTCAAACATTTTATTTTTGTTCTTTCTGAATGAAAGTATATCTTGTCACCATTAATTTAAACCATCTCGACGAGACGGTTAAAATGGTGGTCACAACATATATTTCTGAGCTCATATAAAGAAAATATTTAGGATTTTCCACAAACAAATTGGCGTATCCTCAGCATGTAATGGGTTAAACAAATTATCTGGTAACATTGCCGTTAGCATTGGCAGAAGTTTTTATAAGACTTATTTTTAATCGATATGTAGGCCATCTCGTACATTGTTGATATGTTGTATCTGTATGCTTTATCAGGGACAATTAACTAGCTCTAAATTGGCCTAATACATACTGACTGATAACACATTGTTGTATATTTCATTGTCTAGATGTGCATATCCCTGTCGCAATGGATTCACATCTACTGCCATTGATGTTCATTGTTCGAACGACATCACATGCTGTTACTGAATGATGTCTGTGTAATGATGCAATGTAAATAAGTCCGCATTTCTTTCAATGAAAACTATGTGTATGTGGCCGTGAATGGAAAAATCGGGCTCATGGGATTGTAACCAGTGTAGCTCCTGGTGGAATAGCACGCTCCTGTAGCTTGATATCAGTCTATTTTGCTTGTTTGACTTAGCATGGGGTGTTTCATTGATGGAATGATGAACAGTGCAGATCCTGATCAGACTGTGAATGCACAGGCTGATCTGGATCTACACTGGTCGCAAACCCCATTAGCCCCATTTCTCCAGTCACAGCCACATAGTTCTGGTGTGGCGAGGACCTGGCATCGGATCAGGATTATTCTGATTTCAGGGTTGAATATATTGTAAATATTCAGTTCTTATTTTTGGATTTCCTCCCCATTTGTACATGTACTTGTACAGGTAATATATGGGATTTAGTACTAAACCCATTGACCCGGCCTTAAATGACCATAGCTGTTGGTAGGCCGTTAAACCCCAACAAACAAACAAACAAACACCGCCACATATATATTAAGGCCTGATACATTTGAAATCATTAGATCATCAATCTGTCACACACGTAGCATGATATGGAACAGTGCAGACCCTGATCAGACTGCGTGCATGCTCAGGCTGATCTGGATCTACATTGGTCATAAAATCCATTAGCTAATTTCCACAGCTACAGC
Organism: Conchocele bisecta; assembly: GCA_029237695.1. Classification (NCBI taxonomy): domain Eukaryota; kingdom Metazoa; phylum Mollusca; class Bivalvia; order Lucinida; family Thyasiridae; genus Conchocele; species Conchocele bisecta. The sequence continues at coordinate 4,940,265 of CM055266.1, forward strand.
CACATTTGATTTAAACATTTGGAACAAGGAAATATTTTATTTCAACAAGAAAGTCAATTGAAACAGTGACCCCTTTGGGGACTTTTGACCCCTGAAATCTACTGTTGACTCTTGGAATTTGCAGCACAGGGGTCAATGTTACTATATGAAGCATATTAAAATTGTATTTCCGAGGTTCAGTCTTTTCAAAACCCTGCTTGTATATCATGCTCACCATTGTCATCGTCATTTTCATTATCATCAGTGTCATCATCTTCGTTGTTATTGTCATCAACATCATCCCCATCATCATCATCGCCATTGTCATCATCATTGTCATCGTCATCCCCATTGTCATCATCATTGTCATCATAATCATCATCATCCCCATTGTCATCATCATTGTTATCATCATCATCCCCATTGTCATCATCATTGTCATCATCATTGTCATCATCATCATCATCCCATTGTCATCATCATCATCCCCATTTTCATCAGCATTGTCATCATCATTGTCATCATCATCCCCATTGTCATCAGCATTGTCATCATCATTGCTGTCATCATCATCATCCCCATTGTCATCATCATTGTCATCATCATCATCTTCCCCATGATCATCATCATCATCACCATCATCATCATCCCCATTGTCATCATCATCATCATCCCCCATTGTCTTCAGCATCATCATTCATCACATAATCTTGTCACATTGTCATCATCATTGTCATCATCATATCCTCATTGTCATCATCATTGTCATCATCCCATCATCATCAACCCCATCATCATCACCCCCATCATCATCCTCAACCCCATCATCGTCATCAACATTGTTATCATCATCATCGGTATTTTCATTAGATTTAAATATGGTATATGGGCCAGAATTCAGTATTTGGCCTAATAGGGGGAAATTTAAGAGACCTTTTTTTGGATTTTGTGCTTTGTTAGAAAAACTACAACGTGGCATAGTCCAAGCCACTAGGGTTTGGACAATTGCAGTTGTTTGCAGAATATACATGCCTTTGACTACGGAGAGATAGAAATGTGCTGAATCCTGTGTATGTCACATTGACAAACAGGTAATATATAGTTGGTGATCCTATGTTGCTTTCAAATGGCATCTTAGTTTCTTTGTTGTGTAAAGACGTGTTTTATTGTGCACTAACAATCACCTTTACCAGTAAATGCATTGATTATTGGTTGATGAAAAAATGGCTACAATATATTTTTCTCGTCATTGTTATATATACATATTCTATGCTCATTTTAAACTGTTAGAAATGAGATTATACTATATGTTTATGGGTTGTACATGTAACAAACGTATTTGGACCTTATTTGTTGTAGAGGCATTAGTTTAAATCATGCATTACCTTGAGAAGTATATTGTGACATTTGATCAAAGTCGCTTATGTAACTTTGACAAATATGCCAAGCAATACTTTTTTAGAGGCTGGATGCTTATTACTATGTGGCAACTGGAATTTCTTCTTGCAAGACAATAAACTGTATAAAGATAAGATGATTGTTAACAGTTTACACAGAAAATGTTTTGATTAATGTGTAATAAATAAATAGATTGCAATATGTTATAATTGTAAATGTTGCATGCACATTTTCTCAGGTTTATTTATTTATGTTATTAATAAGTTTACATGAGCAGTTTATAATTTGCAACACAATTTTGCTTAAATCCACAATTTGATCATATAAAATACCCTGAATACTCCATTGCAACATCTTCAAGGTACTGTAACATGTTTTAGTCAATGATACGTACATATCATAAACCTTCGTTTATGTATACAGAAAATAGCTCTACATGAGTTATTTATTACTTATAATAAACCTACAGGGACATGATTTATTTTTTTCAATGGTTATACTTCCGATGGACAAATTATTTTTGTACTGAAATATAGTTAGACTGCTCACAGAAACGTACAATCTCTTTCGACGCAATGAAAAGGGCAAGATCAATAGAAATACTTGCACATACTAGGACATGTTAAAAATGTCCCCCCGTTTCACCTAAAAAGTGTGAGATACATATTGAAGAACTGTACAGCTTGTTCAATCAACTTCAATATTATTTTTTTTATACTGATAGATAGTCCATATGTGTATTCATATAACTGAAGTCGTAAAACTGTTCCGTCTCAACATCAGAAATTTCCGTGTTTGGAAAAGTTAACGCTCAGTTTATGCTTTAATATTCCATACATGCATTTGTAACAACATCCCGCATCGTTCTACAGAAAGCCCATGATGACCGCTAACGCCAAATGTCAATGTCACTGACTTAGAAATGTCCGTGTTTGGAAAAGTTAACGCTCAGTTTATGCTTTAATATTCCGTACATGCATTTGTAACAACATTCCGCATCATTCTACAGAAAGCCCATGGTGCCCGCTAACCCCAAAGGTCAAGGTCACTGAATTAGAAATGTCCGTGTTTGCAAAAGTTAACGCTCAGTTTATGCTTTAATATTCCATACATGCATTTGTAACAACATCCCGCATCGTTCTACAGAAAGCCCATGATGACCGCTAACGCCAAAGGTCAATGCCACTGACTTAGAAATGTCCGTGTTTGGAAAAGTTAACGCTCAGTTTATGCTTTAATATTCCATACATGCATTTCGCGTAATGTCTCTGGGAACATTATAATTTAAAGTTACTGTGACAAGAGTAATCGAGCGAACTCCGCGATGCAACACATTTGTTCTTTTCGTATTGCAGATGTACAGTTATCGGCTTCAAAATCTTCTAAAATCTTTATTTCTCAGCTTTATTTGTCAAATATAATAACCCAGTGTATGTAAATTACATGTAGGTGATTGGGCTTGGAATGTGACAGTAATATACATCAAAACAGTCATATAGTGTGTTTTTCTTTTTGTTTGTTTCATTGATATTGGCCTTCTGATGGACAATTAAGAAGTTTCGGAAAGTGGCGCGACTCGCGACGCCGTTCAAAATTTGCCAAAATTAGGCGTAAGTGTAATTGTTTTCGCATATCAGTATAGTACCAATACACTAGTACTCAGAACACATTGTTTTTCCTTTCCACCTGTGTCATAAAGCAAATTTCTTGACTGACCGTTCCTAGCCAGTACCCTTTTGTCTGTCGACCCATTCCAGAGTGGCATAGATGTTGGTATAGTTTGAGTGATCAGTCTTTATATGTAGAATGGTTAGCTATATCACTATTTAGGGTAATGTTATGTGATTTTATGGACTTTTGTGCTTTTAATTCATTATCTATTAAAATTCTCCATAGTTCTGTAGTAGCTCAATTTAAGGCAGAATGTGGACAGTCAGTCACATGGTTGAGTTACACAGCTGCTGTCTGACAAACATTTGAGATATTTGCTCCAAACTTGGTACTGTATCAAGGAATAGAACATAGTTTTGAATAGTGAATATTGTAGAATGATTTGTAGTGAGACTGGAACACTTATAGGTTAGAGGATACCAAATGATGCGAAATCGCCTAGGGGGTATGCAAAAATGGTCCGGTATAACAAAAATAGTGCCGGTGTTTTGAGGTCACAGTCACCGTTTGCTTGCACATCTTGATCCATTACTACCCAGTTTCACTTGAGGAACATTTTGGGGTGCTTTTAATACCAGTTTTCAGCATATGTATAGCATTTAAAAAAAACACTGAACCTGTTGGTCACGTAACGCAAATAGACTTTCCGTGGCCAAAAAAATGTAAATAATATTGGAGGATATGACAAGGTTGGAGTTTTCTTTCTTAGGAGTAAGTGAACCTATTGTTTAGTTCATGCAGAACCTGTACAGACTGACTGCAGATCATGTACACGTGGGTCCCACAGCACCCATACGAATAGTGAAAGTATGAGAGTTGTTGGTTTGTTTATTTATCAGTGTTTAACGGCCTATCAACAGCTAAGGTCATGTAAGGCCGGGCAAACGGGTTCGATCCCATTTTAATCTGCTGCATTGGGTGGAAAATCACAAAATCCGAACGGAATATTTACATCGAGAACAAATATATTCAGCCCTGAAATTAGAATAACCTGACCTGGTGCCAGGTCCATACCTCACCAAAGTCACTTGGCCCCTTCCCCTAAAATAGGATTACGAATAATCGTAATACTCACATAAGGGGTATAACCAGATTCAACTACCACATACAAAATTGCCAAAGCGGTATGTGAGGGCCAAACCAGGTCTCCAGTCGGGATTCCGGTAAGGATGAACAGAGACTTGCCTTATTGGATGGCATTCGGTTAAATTACATAGTAAAGCTAGTTGGTGGTGTCTAACATAGACAAACACTTGCAATGTATACTTTGTTCTGGTAATCGTGTTGCCCAATTTTCCCAGATCGCTTGACTATGTGTTGTATTTTTAAACTCACATCAGCGAAGTTAAGTGAAGCGTGGCGGCTATGGAAATTCTCCAGGTGCGTCCTTCCAGTGATGCTATTATTTTCTCGATCCCTGGCGGTCTTTGAGCACATTTTGACTATTTTTCGTATTAATTTTGTCCTTTTTACATACAGCTTCACATTAGCTGTTGGAAAGAGGTACTTTTGTCATGGACTGTGAATACAGCACAGGCCGTGACACAACCGAACAGGTGCAATAAAACAGCAGTTGCAATGTATACTTGTTTCTGTTGGTCATGTCCACAGAGTATCATGGATTGCTTGACTATGTCTTGTAAACAAGATAACAGCAGGTGCAGTCTCTATCTAATAATATTGAGAGATATATATTGTGCTTCTATCTAATGATGTTGAAAGATAGGGAGATAAATGGTATGGTTTCTATATAATGATGTTGCGAAAAGGTGGGTGGGTGGGGGTGCGGGGAGAGATATATTGTGGTTTCTAGGTAATGATAGGGAAAGAGACACACAGGGACAGACGGACGGACGGACGGACGGACGGACGTAAAACATAAAACATCACTGGTAATGTAAATACATGACTTTTGAATGTAGTCAATGCATGCATTATGGTATTGAATACTGAAATACACGAAACAACAATTCGTCAGATAGCCAGAAATTGAAAGCACAAAACTACTGCCACCTCTCTCATAGAGTGTGGGCATATACAAGTACAGTAAAGTGGTATTTTTCATGTGTGTGTGTTTTTTTGTGGTCATTTTTATTTTCGCTCATTACACGTGCACACATATTCGCGAAAATAACTAGCCAGTATGTTTCTAAATCATGGATATTCCCCGGTGGCATACTGGACTCTAACTGGAAAGACTCTTATAAACTTTTCGACGTAAATGTACACGGGCGGACAGGCGGACCCTCAAGACCAACGCAATATGCCCCCTTGCTATCCCATATGGGGCATACTATCCAGGGAAATAGTACCTGTAAATATGTAGCCATATAATGATGCGTGTGATTTTGTTTATCAAGGTGACTCCGTCAATAATTCGTTTTCAGTAAATACAAGTGTGAACTAATGTTTTGAACGGACACACATACACATGCATTGGAGCGCACATATAGCCGTCATTGCTATTGTAAAACTGATCTTCTGCAGGAGAAGAATTCACATAAGCTTGTTTTCTAATCCTGTTCTCAATTTTATGTATGTATATCTCATTTGCCATATCTGTAAATAAATATTGTTTAAACTATATAGCCGTCATTGTGATCACCAGGGGAGCTTTCTAGCAATACAAAATAGTCTGCAATGTGTTCATGCAATCAGATACTCTCGGTGCTGTAGACTGGTTCCCGGCAGTATTTCTACGCTATATCATGTCTATTGTACGATACTATGATGACGATAGTACCAAACTACGATGGCAATAGTTTGAAGCTACGATGACAGTATTATATCACGACGACGATATAATATCGTAGTATCGTCATCGTGCTATCGTGATATCGCTTCATCTTCATCGTAGTGTCGACTTATCGTAGTATCGACCCGATAGCGATATTACGATGGCATAAACGGAACACCATGTATTCATACTAATGTTAAAACTGCCATATAGCATATAATAACATTGATTGATATGAGTTATGGAAATAACTATGTTGGGTAGTGGGTGAGTAAAAGTACAGATGATGATAATAGCCTACTTTGATCACACGTGTCGTAATTACCTTTTCACCAGCCGGCGGCCGACGTATGATTTTGTCTGGCATCGAATGGGTATCGGATTGTTAAAACGCATATTGTAACGTATTGCAAGTAACATACCTACCGGCACCAATATGCAAGCATACACGTAGTACTACGCATGACACACATATTACAATATCATAATTGGGGTAATACTGTATGTTTCTTATCAAATATGGTTCCTTCCACTGAACTATTTCTCTCGTGATACTCATATTGTCACATATAGTTCACATGTTCTGTGCATTGACTTCGCATTTACGTAAATATATTAATATTTCAGCAATTCATCTTTCAAATATGCTTTCTCTGGTGCTACTGCAGTCTGTTGCTGAAAGTTCATAATACTGCGTCTCAACTAATACCAAAGACCGCGGCTGAAAATACTCGACAAATATCTTGGGAAATCATTATTCATGGAATAAACAACACTGTCCGAAACATTTAGCGAGCATTATCAGAATATATGGGTTTAAATGTAGGAACATGGTGTTTACTATCTGATACTCCTATGGTATTCCGTTATTTGGCAGTTTTAACATTGGTATGAATACATGGTGTTCCGTTTATGCCATCGTAATATCGCTATCGGGTCGATACTACGATAAGTCGACACTACGATGAAGATGAAGCGATATCACGATAGCACGATGACGATACTACGATATTATATCGTCGTCGTGATATAATACTATGTCATGTAGCTTCAAACTATTGCCATCGTAGTATGGTACTATCGTCATCATAGTATCGTACAATATACATAATATAGCGTAGAAATACTGCCGGGAACCAGTCTACAGCACCGAGAGTATCCGATTGCATGAACACATTGCAGATTATTATTTTGTATTGCTAGAAAGCTCCCCTGGTGATCACAATGACGGCTATATAGTTTAAACAATATTTATTTACAGATATGGCAAGTGAGATAGACATACATACAATTGAGAACAGGATTCGAAAACAAGCTTTACACTTATGTGAATTCTTCTCCTGCAGAAGATCTTGTATTTACTGAAAACGAATTATTGACGGAGTCACCTTGATAAACAAAATCACACGCATCAATATATGGCTACATATTTACGGATAATATTTCCCTGGATATCATGCCCCATATGGGATAGCAAGAGGGCATATTGCGTTGGTCTTGAGGGTCCGCCTGTCCGCCCGTGTACATTTACGTCGAAAAGTTTATAAGAGTCTTTCCAGTTAGAGTCCAGTATGCCACCGGGGAATATCCATGATTTAGAAACATACTGGCTAGTTATTTTCACGAATATGTGTGCACGCGTAATGAGCGAAAATAAAAATGACCACAAAAAAACACACACATGAAAAATACCACTTTACTGTACTTGTATATGCCCACACTCTATGAGAGAGGTGGCAGGAGTTTTGTGCTTTCAATTTCTGGCTGTCTGACGGATTGTTGTTTCGTGTATTTCAGTATTCAATATCATAATGCATGCATTGACTACATTCAAAAGTCAGGTATTTACATTACCAGTGATGTTTTATGTTTCATGTCCGACCGTCCGTCCGTCCGTCCGTCGTCCGTCCGTCCGTCCGTCCGTCCGTCTGTCCCTCTGTGTGTCTCTTTCCCTATCATTACCTAGAAACCACAATATAGCTCTCCCCCGCACCCCCACCCACCTTTTCGCAACATCATTATATAGAAACCATAATAGTTCTCTCCCTATCTTTCAATATCATTAGATAGAAGCACAATATATATCTCTCAATATCATTAGATAGAGACTGCACCTGCTGTTATCTTGTTTACAAGACATAGTCAAGCAATCCATGATACTCTGTGAACATGACCAAAGAAACAAGTATACATTTCAACTGCTGTTTTATTGCGCCTGTTCGGTTGTGTCACGGCCTGTGCTGTATTCACAGTCCATGACAAAAGTACCTCTTTCCAACAGCTGATGTGAAGCTGTATGTAAAAAGGACGAAACTAATACGAACAATCGTCAAAATGTGCTGAAAGACCGCCAGGGATCGAGAAAATAATAGCATCACTGGAAGGACGCACCTGGAGAATTTCTATAGCCGCCACGCTTCACTTAACTTCGCTGATGTGAGTTTAAAAATACAACACATAGTCAAGCGATCTGGGAAAATTGGACAACACGACTACTAGAACAAAGTATGCATTGCAAGTGTGTGTCTAGGTTAGACACCACCAAATAGTTTTACTATGTAATTTAACCGAATGCTATCCAATAAGGCAAGTCTCTGTTCATCCTTACCGGAATCCCGACTGGAGACCTGGTTTGGCCCTCACATACCGCTTTGGCAATTTTGTATGTGATAGTTGAATCTGGTTATACCCCTTATGTGAGTATTACGATTATTCGTAATCCTATTTTAGGGGAAGGGGCCAAGTGACTTTGGTGAGGTATGGACCTGGCACCAGGTCAGGTTATTCTAATTTCAGGGCTGAATATATTTGTTCTCGATGTAAATATTCCGTTCTGATTTTGTGATTTTCCACCCAATGCAGCAGGTTAAAATGGGATCGAACCCGTTTGCCGGGCCTTACATAACCTTAGTTGTTGATATGCCGTTAAACTCTAATAAACAAACAAACAAACAACTCTCCTACTTTCACTATTCGTATGGGTGCTGTGGGACCCACGTGTACATGATCTGCAGTCAGTCTGTACCGGTTCTGCATGAACTAAACAATAGGTTCACTTACTCCTAAGAAAGAAAACTCCAACCTTGTCATATCCTCCAATATTATTTACATTTTTTTGGCCACGGAAACTCTGTTTGCGTCACGTGACCAACAGGTTCAGTGTTTTCTTTTAAATGCTACACATATGCTGAAAACTGGTATTAAAAGCACCCCAAAATGTTCCTCAAGTGAAACTGGGTAGTAATGGATCAAGATGTTCAAGCAAACGGTGTCTGTGACCTCAAAACACCGGCACTATTTTTTTTATACCGGACTATTTTTGCATACCCCCTAGGCGATTTCGCATCATTTGGTATCCTCTAACCTAAAAGTGTTCCAGTCTCACTACAAATCATTCTACAATATTCACTATTCAAAACTATGTTCTATTCCTTGATACAGTACCAAGTTTGGAGCAAATATCTAAAATGGTTGTCAGACAGCAGCTGTGTAACTCCACCATGTGACTGTCCACATTCTGCCTTAAATTGAGCTACTGCAGAACTATGGAGATTTTTAATAGATAATGAATTAAAAGCACAAAAGTCCATAAAATCACATAACATTACCCTAAATAGTGTTATAGCTAATCATTCTATACTCAACAAAACTAGAAACGTCCCTGTTTTATAGCCGGTGTAGCTCTGTCTATGTATGTACCACATGCTCAAAGTACATGTATTTTAAACCGTGGCGATGTTCAGAATACGATCGTGTAGAGTTTAGCCGATACACACGGTTTACATAGCGGCCAGTGACCGGAACGTTGATTTCCACTTTTTGCACGTGCACGCTATACTTGTCATCGATAAGGTGATTCAGTTCATGTCGTACCATTCATGCGATAGGGGCTATTCGGAAAATTAAAAAACTTTTTTAATTGTTCACTGTTTTCGATATGCCACGGCTTTCTTTCCGAAAACGAGCGAAATCAGGCAATGGGGATGCTTGCGGGTGGGATGGCCGCCAGGGCGGTCGCGCCTCGGTTTGATTGCTGTCGGAAGACGATTGATCGTCTTGCAGCCCGGTACCAGCAGACTAGGGCTGTTCACGACCGGCAGCGACCTGGTAGGCCTCGTGTAACGACGGCTAGAGCCGATCGTTACATTACGTTGACGCATTTACGTCAACGTCGATTGGCAGCCACAGTCACTGCTAGGCGATACGGTGTCTCAGGGCAGACCATTCGCAACCGGTTACGTCGTAACGCCCAACCAATTCGGGCACGCCGCCCGTACACTGGTCAGATAATGACCCAACGTCACCGTGCTGCCAGACTGTTATGGGCGCGACGTCATCTGAACTGGAGAAGGGCTGACTGGAACCGAGTTTTGTTCACCGATGAATCTCGGTTCACAGTTAGTCATGCTGACGGAAGATTACGGGTATACAGGCGTAAAAATGAAAGATTCACCGATTGTTGCATTGTTGAGAAGAACAGGTTTGGGGGAGGGAGCGTAATGGTCTGGGGTGGGATCATGGGAAACCGGAAGACAGATTTGGTTGTTGTACAGGGCAACATCAATGCACAACGTTATGTTGCAGATGTGCTAAATGCACATGCCTTACCATTTATCCGTCAGCATGGTCCTGGTGTGACATTGATGCACGACAATGCCCGCCCTCACGTAGCCAGGGTCACCACTCAATACTTACAGCAAAACAACGTCGACGTCATGCCATGGCCCGCGGTCTCCCCGGATCTCAATCCCATTGAGCACATATGGGATGAGCTGGGCCGCAAAGCAGAGCTAACCATCAGATTGACAATGTTCGCGATCTTACACGGGCGTTACAACGGGAATGGAGGAATTTGCCCAACGCACTGGTATTGCGTTACGTCACGTCGATGCGGCGTAGGATCATTGCATGCATTCATGCAAATGGTGGCCACACTTGGTACTAACGAGATTTACTGAATTTGCCACATTACTTATTGAAATTCCATCTCTAAACATTAAGTAACACATTTCTGAGTTTTTGTGATTTTTGATTTTGACCCCTACCGCCCTTGGCCGGTTATCTCTCGAATATTTAACAAGATATCCAAATGCAATTTATTGGCTTTGATACAGAAATGAATGAACTTGTTTTTCCATTTTGATTTTTAAAAGTAACCCTTTTGGTTTTTGATGAATCTTTCCTTAAACATGGAGGGACGTTTCTAGTTTTGCTCAGTATACATATAAAGACTGAACACTCAAACTATACCAACATGTATGCCACTCTGGAATGGTCGATTTAGAAAATTTTGAAGCTGATAACTGTACATCTGCAATACGAAAAGAACAAATGTGTTGCATCGCGGAGTTCGCTCGATTACTCTTGTCGTAGTAACTTTAAATTATGTTCCCAGAGACATAGCTACGAGAAACATAAACTTCCAACTTCAAATCTCACATAAGGCCTAGGCACACCTTATAGGTTAGACACCACCAAAGTGGGGCAGATATGTAAAAAAGATGTTCATTTCTGGCAGAAAGTATAAAACTTTGGCTATATGTAGTTTATGATGTGCTAATTCCAAAAATAAATAGGGTGTCAAGCTTAAAAATGAGTGCATCCACTTTTAATTTGCGTAATTTCAAAATGGCCGCCATGATAAAACATATCTTCATATCTTGACTTCTACACATCCATTTAGAATGATCTGAAATGCTGAAATGAATATACTAATACGTATTACAAAATAATTTGAGGGCTAACGTTTTGCATAAATCCAATATGGCCGCCAAAAACACTGATTATGGGAAAGTATCAAGCATTAATATTACGTTGTTGGTAATTGAACATGGTAGACTAAATAATTTGTTGTCATTTAATTAAATATGACCATTGCTACTGTATTGTAAATATCCCCTTATATGTATTGTTTTATCTTGTCACAGTTTTAACACTATCTGTCAGAGATGAACATATTTTCACGCATCTATTGCTACTGTCAGCACCATAACATTCCTCAACTCAGATATACATTTATAATTACTAAATTACAGACATTTGACACAGTATGTGGAATTGTATTTTCTTTACTACTGCAGTCAGTTAGACATAGACAGATAGATGTACAGAGTTACATAATTAATATGGCACAACGTGCCACTTAAAAACCACAAAACAGCTCTCCCTAATGAGATTTTTAAATCCATCTTAATATCTATATCAGAGTATTAGTAGTACATGTGCATTATTATATACACATACGTTGTCGACATACAATACAGCGCATCTTCATTCTTAGACATGTGCAAACACTGAAAAATACAAGTATATACACATTACAATCTCAATGACTAGTTATTGTACGATGTACACTGTAATTCCCTACTTATTGTGCATGGTACCAACTAATCTCGAAGAGCTTTCAGATTGTATCTCCAGTAGCCAATGTCACAATAATTGCATAAACCAGGGTCTGACAAAAGCCAGTATTTGTGATTATTGAAACTAAGATGTGTTTGTCAAAATCCTTGATTAAGCTTTAAACAATGGTTTATGCCATAATTATGCATTTGACACCTCGATATATATGTGTGTGTCTGTGACACATATATATATCCCCAGTGATATATTTGAAGTACAACAATCTAGTTACACTGTCCGGCACAGAAACACAGATGTGTGCATTTGAGACTGGCTTTGTGGCATTTACAACGCCCCCTGCAATTGGCTTTACAGTTACATTAAATTAATTCCCGACAACCCCTCGAAGCCTCTGGAAGTGTGCTCCATACAGGGCCCAAATGTAGCCTGCCTGGTACACAGCCCTTTTGGCATGTTGAAGCAAAGGAGATTTGGTTGGTGGGATGTTCTCTATCTGCCGATTCCCTTATGCAAATAGCTGTTTTCGGGCTTCATTCACCTTATGCAATTGTGATGTTTTGCTGTTGTAAGTATCGTAACATGATTTATGCCATTTAGCTTCATACTTAGTGAATGTTTCTTCAATGCCAGTTCATCATCTAAGCGAGACAGTTGTATGTGTAAATGTAAAGACTGTAAACTATGCAACTGCGTCAGGTTTCTAGCAAGTGTTCCGTAACCCTTTGGTTGACTAGTGTTTCTACGTTTGTACGTTTTGCTGGATCCACCAACGGTTGGTTTGTCTTTTCCTGGCATATGACACAAAACGACCATTTAGATAGCTCAGCACCCGTTGGTTGAGTCATGGTTGTTGTGGGTTACGCTGGCTGGGTTAGTAGTCTAATTGTTAGTAAATGTGAAATGTATTAGCCATCTACTATTATTTGATGAAGTCTGGCATAGACGCCCCTGCACACTACGGTTGACATATACACCAGATTACAGCACGTCTGACGTCTCCCATGATCTGAAAGCATGAAAATATATTAGATTGGTATAATGCAACTGCTATGTAGCATTCAGTCAATTGCCGATTGGATTGTGGTTAACGTCTTTAAACAAGTTAGTGCCATTCAAACGGGTGACTGAATATAACCATATATATATCTGGAAGGGAGGGGAAAAGTATATTCAACGCTGAATTTTCATACCTAACTTTACAATATATGCTGATCTGGCGCCAGGTACTCTACTAAACCAATACAATAAGTTATCAACATGACACTCCTGGTCGCCTACTATGACAAGCAATGGTTACTGCATCATTATTCTTGGGATCACAGACAACTTTGAACACGGCTTTACTTATCGAACAGTTGCATATATGTAACACAAAATGGTCAAAATGTCCACGTCCGATAGCAAGTATATAATGTAATACTACGGTTATACAGCAAAAGTATTTGCTATTGGGTAGCTGACACAGTAAAATAGTCCTGTCATACTAAATTAGTCGGTAAAGTTTTATTTATTACTCAATATCTTCAGTAACTTGATTTCTTGGCGGCCATATTAGTCTAGAGGAATCATCACTTAGGGTGGAAATGTGGTATAAATTTTTTTTGTCGATTGGTATCACTTCATAATGGTAATATAAGATGATAATTTTCAGAGGGTGTGCCATCAATATACAACATCAACAGCAACTATGCACATGTCAAGTGAGAGAAAATGAGACTACATGTACCTTGTCACGGAATGGAGACAGGTGCTGGTCATGCAGACTTTTTGGCTCGCATCTCGACGCTGTGTATCTGAGTACCAGTCCTGCAGGTAGTCTAAGGAGGTGCTGTCCTCATGGTGTAACTGGAAATGCATTTACCTTTATGAACACATTTATTCTGTACCTGGACCTAATGGTATTTAATTGTTTCACTATGGTCCAAACTGGAAATGTTGACAATATGCTAGAGTCACATGGGTGTCCGAGAGATATGGTACCGTCCGAGTATAGGCAATCGAGGGGTCGAAAAATGACTATGTCGGTATTCACAAAAATATTTGGCAGGGATGGTGGGCCTAGAACTTCTTTTAATTTCTTCTCCAGGGTGGGGGAGGGGACAGATCATAAATCCGAGTACTGGTACCATCCGAGTATAGGCAATATACACATCAATTATATTCAGCATTTAGAGGTTTCAAAACAACAGACGAAGAAGCAATTTCTAGTTAATGAGTTGGAACTATTCGCAAGTTTGTTATTAGCTCATAAAAGTGGATATTACATTGCTAATTACCTGAAAATCCTTGCACAATAGCAGACACTTATTTGTTGTTGTTGTTGTAGATGCTGACATTAGATCCAGACACTTGTTTTTGGGCTCTCCCTCCATATGGTAGCGGCTCCCATCTTGGATTTCAACGCGAATTAAATGTCTTGTGCCATGTGACATGTTTGCATCGCAAACATGAATATAGGCACCAATATCAGTTGCCGATATATGAAAAAGTCACGATTTGGAAGACCATTTTGAAATTCCAGACGTCTCAACCAAACCACCAAATCATTTTATTGATGAAGTTGTGTACATTGGCCCTATACTAAAACAAAAATTGGTAAATACTCCAAAGTTTGAATAGACATAGGCCTACATCTGTCACAGCCCGGTGTGTGCCTGGTAGCATCAAATATAGTATTTTTTACCAATTTGTGTAAATGTTATTATTGTTATGGCGGCCATATTGGATTTTACCCTAAGACAATGATTAAATTGCAGCAATATGTGTTCAATTACATTCGTCATTGTTGAAACATGAATACAGAGTCCTTATTTATGTCCCTAGTAGCAGTATTTTCACAATTATGGTGATATTTGTGATTTTTCGGTGTGGCGGTGGCCATCTTTGGATGTCTTTTGGCTGCCATATTGGATTTGGAGCAAAAGATAATGATGAAATTGTATTTCCTGGGGTCATTCTACTAAATTGCAGATCTTTAAAACACCTAAATATTGTATGCAGAAGTCGAGATAAGAACATATATTTACATTGGCGGCCATTTTGAAATTATGCAAATTAGATGTAGATGGACTCATTTTTCAGCTTGACACACTATTTTTTTGGAATCAGCATATCTTAAACCATATATATCGAAAGTTTCATACTTTCTGCCAGAAGTGAACATCTTGGTCATTATATATTACATATCTGCACCACTATTTAACCGAATGCCATCCAATAAGGCCAGTCTCTCCTACTCTCACTATTCGTATGGATACTGTGGAACCCACTCATACATGATATGCAGCCAGTCTGTACCGGTTCTGCATGAACTAAACAATAGGTTCACTTACTCCTAAGAAAGAAAAATCTAACCTTGTCATATCCTCCAATATTGTTTACATGTTTTGGCCACGGAAACTCTGTTTGCGTCACGTGACCAACAGGTTCAGTGTTTTCTTTTAAATGCTCCAAATATGCTGAAAACTGGTGTTAAAAGCACCGCAACATGTTCCTCAAGTGAAACTGGGTAGTAATGGATCAAGATGTGCCCTGGGCGATTTCGCACCATTTGGTATCCTTTAACCTCTAATGCACCTGTTGCTGTAGTCCATGATACAAACACATCTGACACAGCACTGGGTTAATCCAAAGTAAATGTAAAACTGAACACAATTAATACCAAAAATGAGCAATATGTGTATAACTCTCGAAGTGATAGTCGTGCTCAATGACGACTGACATTGCGAAAATTAGGAATAATATCACTGAAGATTCTTCGCCTCGTTATTTTTTTCTCAAAATGATCGTAAATGTACTAATACAGTTTCTATAATGCCTAGGCTATTAATGTACTATATATGAAAAGGAAATATCTAAATTGTATCCCTGGTTCAAATAAGAGAAGTGCGTCAATGACACCATTTAATTATAATAGAGAAGTTGTAACACCGTGGTAGTTGCGGTAAGTAGCTCTGCAATACTACAATATAGAATAATCGTTTATTGTTTAAGCCATGCTGGCTCTTGAGCTCAATAGTAATTAACAAACATACAAGCGAGAGCGAGAGCGAGAGCGAGAGCGAGAAGCGAGAGCGAGAAGCGAGAGCGAGAAACTTGAAAGGGTACGTTGAAATGTTGTCAATCGCCAAAGTATGAAAGAAAATGTCCACTACTGATCAGACATACGCATATAATACGAATTCGCTTGCGTATATCTATCAATGTATATAAACATTTAAGTTGACATGCATTATAAATGTGACAATATTTCATCTCTCCTTTTAAAGATTTAACAATGAACTTACCTAGGTTTCTTACTTTCCTTTGATTATTTGACTTGATCAAACTAAGTCCTTTAAACATACGTGGGTTCTGTCGGTAAAATGTATATACATACTGCAAACGTAAATCAGTGTACATAGCGCATTCAAATATAAAATTATATTCATCTTCTAAAACGTTACATAAATTACATTGTCTGTTTTCAATGGGTATTTTGTTGGGCTTGTGCCATCTTCCTGTTTCTATAGCTAATATATGTGAGAATACTCTAAGTTTTGCGAAAGAAACTCTAAATTGTCTAATTGTGAAAATGTCTAATTGTGAAAATGTCCAAATATGACTGATACTCAAACTATGCAAACTGTCTGTAAAAAAGTGCTCTACTAGATTCCATTAGTCTGGAATTCCAGTTTTGGATAAAATTATCAGTTAACCTCTGCTTTAATATGTTTAAAAAAATACTTGATATCGCCAACGCCTTGTGCGAAGCATACATGATGAAAGCCAAGACTAGATAACAGTGCTTTAACAAGGGACGCCCAGTTTGTTTTATTTGGTCTTTCAGTAATATCATTCAACATCATTTTATACAGAACATTTATATATTTACGATCTGCCGCCCCAGTTACCTTAAAACAATACTTAATAATAGTATAGAATCTGTTTGTCTGTATAGATGTCCGTCCTATCTCTCCATATATAAAATCATTTTGGGTTGATAGTTTGACACCTATTAACCGTTTACAGAACTGTAAGTGTATTCGTTCAATCTGATTTGCTTGGTTAAATCCCCAAATTTACCCTCCGTAATTTAGAATAGGTAACACTAGCTTATCAAATAAATCTAACACATACTTTGGTTTGAGGTCCGTGAACTTATACAGATACTTGTTTAATTTGAACATAGCATTTCGCGCTTGCCCAGCTAATGTAGTTTGAGCGTTCACAAAAGACCCGCATGTAGAAAATGCAATTCCAAGATAAGAAAGCTTGCTTACAATTTATTGTTATAAAAATGTGTATGTAAAGGTAGTCTACCAACCTTACGAAAAATCATAACATTAACATAACGTATTAACAGTTAATTTCCATCTTTGACAATACTCATAAAGAATATTTAGACCATTTTGCAAACCCTCCGACGATTCAGAAAATATAATTATGTCATCAGCATATAACAATAGGAATAATTTTTCCATTCCTATATCTACACCGTCTAAACCTTTTTGACACAATTCATCTTCAAGTTAATATACATACCTAATAATAATGGTGATAAACACTCACCCTGACGTACCCCAAGACAACATGACAATTCATCACTTAACTGATTATTATATTTCACTCTCGTCTTAACATTGTTATTTGTCATACCGCAGATAAGTTTTTCGGCTTTTGATTGGCTAGCTTGCCTGGTCATATATATTATATGACCTGCCAAGGCCGTCAGACATACAGGAATTGCGATTCCCATCCGGCGCCTCACGTCCAATGAAGACACATTTTGCAAGCGTCTACCGATTGCGAATTGTATTCCTCACTAAGCGCAATAAAACCGAGAATTGATCAATAAAAGTAACAAATTGTACTCTCAAAACCAGTCTTTATTGTTTAGTTTTCAATAAATATTCTTCGCTCATCAAACATGGGCGAAAAATGCCACAAACTGTCCCGTTTAGTGTTTTCAAATCTCAACACAAATGTCTTCGTGACACGGCTATATTTAGGTCATAAACTGTGGGTTCCACGCACTAAATGCGGCGTAGCAATGACAGCGAATATTTGGGAACCAGTCGCATTCTTGTAGAGGAGCAAAAGGGAGAGCAGACCGATAGAGTAGTGGAATATAAATTAAATTACACGATATAAAAAACCTGTCATAAAGTCGTTTTCGATGGATTTCTTACTCCATATTTAGTTTGTTTTCGTTTAATAAAAAACCAATTGTTCATTTACGCCTTTATATTAAGACTGACGGTAGAAAATCGAAACTCGGATTATTTTTCTTCCTAAAAAAACGCAAAGATCAAAAGAAGAGATATGTTTATACGGCCAAATAACGGATCTGCGGTATGACAAATACGTTATTGTGATTCTACACAGGCTATATGGTGTAATATTGCCCGTCTGAAGGTATGTTCACCCTCGGCTATCGCCTCGGGTGAACATACCTCCAGACGGGCAATATTACACCATATAGCCTGTGTAGAATCACAATAACTTATAATATTGACTTTATAACATTGAACATTTTGCCTCTAATACTTAAATGTAAAAGTTTGTACCACAAATTATCTCTAACAACATAATCAAAGGCCTTCGTAAAATCTACGAATGCACAGAATAATGTTGAGCCATTATTAATATACTTCGTAATTAGACTATGTAATACAAAAATATAGTCTATTGTGCTCATATCTTTTCGAAAACCTGCATGTGCCTCGGCGTATACATAATATTTTTCGGCCCATTCTGTCAGTCTATTATTTAAGACTCGTGTAAACAGCTTACCTACTGTACTTAATAATGTTATTCCTCTGTAATTATTTGTATTGTGTATGCTACCTTTCTTATGGAGAGGAATGATATGTCCATCTCACCATGTGTCTGGGAAATAACCGTTATTAAATGCTACGTTAAAAAGCTTGTGAAATAAAGGCAGAAGTATATCTTTGCCATGAACAAAAAAATCATTTAACACTAAATCCGGTCCTGCACTTTTATTATTTCGGAGCTGGCAAATTCCCTTATCAATCTCACTCTGCGATATTTCAACATTTAGCTCATCGAACAAAATGTATAATTCGGACTGAAGGAATCTATCATTAAATGGTAATATATCTTCATCTGCTTGGAAAAAAATATCTTCCTGATTATTTATAGCTTTAAAATACTGTACAAATGAATCTGTAGTTAACTTGCTATTATTTGTGTTTATACCACTTGCTTTCTTCAAAAGAGTCCAATATTATTTTGCATTTCTGACTCTTGCATTTAGCAGGTTATCTGTTTGTTGTTTTGCCTCCAGATATCTAGACTCACAGAGTGATATTTATACGACCGTTTTTAAAAAACGGTACGTATTATGTTTGACCGCACGGCGGGCGGGCGGCTGAAGAAAAAAAGCATAGTTTGTGTACACAACTCCTCCGAAACCGTTCAGTCGATCGTTCTGAAACTATACACACGTCTTCTACACATATTGAAGATGTGCACCTTGGTGTTTTTATGCCGAAAACATATTTTTTAACAAAAATATCACCTTTTTAACTTAGCCATATTTTCTACATTTGTATATGCAATTCTATATACGGTACAGAGTTTGTGTACACAACTCCTCCGAAACCGTTCAGTCAATCGTTCTGAAACTATACACACGTCTTCTACACATATAGAAGATGTGCACCTTGGTGTTTTATGCCGAAAGAATATTTTTTAACAAAAATATCACCTTTTTAACTTAACCATTTTTTTTGTATACGGTACCGAGTTTGTGTACACAGCTCCTCTGAAACCGTTCAGTAGATCCTTCTGAAACTATACACACGTCTTCTACACATATTGAAGATGTGCATATTGGTATTTTTATGCCGAAAACATATTTTTTAACAAAAATATCACCTTTTTAACTTAGCCATTTTTTCTACATTATTGTATCCAATTCCCTATCATTTCTACTTTACACTCTACTTTTCTATTTCTGCCTAAATTAGTATACATATTTAGCACAACGAGATGAAGAAATAATGCTATAGACTTTCAAATTCTCATTAATGTTTCTTTCCTTGGTGACAGCTTCACATTTCTGCATCTTCGCTGTCTGGACCATATTCGACGGGCGTATTTTGTGACTTGCGTCACTCTTGTTTAAACCTAGATCTTGCCAGAACCATATTTTGCCTATTCTGATCAGTCTTATCTAAGCGATATATGTTTAATTTATCATAGAATATTTCTTCAAGATATTTACACCTATCATTATAATTGGGATTTGTATTTACAGACGCGACATTTCCCTTATGATGACGTACATTCACCTTCATATTAGGTGTACATACAGAATTAAAAATATAATTTAAACCAGAAACCGCAGAATTTATTGTATCATTGGTGGGCGTATTGTTTAAATCATCTATCAATTTCTCCAACTTTGATGTAGTAATTGTTGATCTCATAGTATCTTTATACTCCTCAATGTAGTCTATTTTCCATTTATATTTGTATTGTACATATTGTAGATCATTGAAAACACCTTGTTCATTTTGATTGTCAGCATTAGATGCCGACATCAATGAAAAAGTAACAATACAATGATCAGATAGTACATTCGGATCATCAACACTAAAGGAAGGAAAATAATGTAGGAGTTCAGCATTTACAACAACTAAATCTACCATGCTGCTTCCTCTGCCACCCACAAACGTGCATTTTCCCAACAGTGTGTCCTCACTTACACGACCCTTTGCAATGCTGAGGCCGGTTTCTTTGCATAGATCTGTTAATAGTCGGCCATTTGCATTTACATAATTATCCTGTGTAGAACTGGGAATGTCGGTGTCATTTACATAATCGTCGGGCAATGCAGATATGTGTGTGGCAGAATCGTCAGCAACGTAATCCGAAAGTGTACCACACCTGTAGCCTATTTCATCAACATTGCAAAGTATACTTTAGTAGCAAAGTATACTTTGAGGGAGAAATTTTCAATTTTATAAATTTATTAATTTTTATTATACTGAATTTATTACATTATCACAGCCATTATCATTATAATGTAATAAATTCAATATAATAATTCTGCATACTTTTAATCATGAAATATATGCATTTGTTAATTCTATATGAAATAATGCATTTCAGGAAAAATAAATGATTACTCCCTCAAAGTATACTTTGCTAGTAAAGTATACATTGCAATGTTGATGACATAGGCTACTGGAGTTTAGATCTCCTACTATCATGAAATTACTTTAATTATTTGTGGATTGTTGTATATGTAAAATATCGTCAGAAATAACAGTATATGTATGCATCTCTGCATATGCTTATCTTCCGCTATTTTCAGGAAAAATATACACAAGACAAGCAAATAAATTATGTTCAAATCCAAAATTGTCTCTTTAACAAACACTGCAATCAAACAACTTTTTATGCCACCGGGTTTCGAAGAAACGGGTGGCATATAGTGTTTGGACCGTCCGTCTGTCCGTCTGTCCGTCCATCTGTCTTTCCGTCCGTCCGTCTGTCCGTCTGTCTGTCCGTCCGTCACACATTTTGGTTAACCACTTTGTCACAGTTTCTCAAATATGCTGCAGGTGGCATCCGCGTTCGACAGACGCATTTCTTGTTGCATATATAACAATACCACCAGTCACGGTTTGCATAAGGGTTTTTGTCTAATCTATGGACAGCAAAATGTTCAAACCCGTTTACATGTAAATTTGAATATTCATTTGTCCTTGTTTCAGTGAATAGCACCACATCGTGAGTGTTAAATAATGTTATTATTTGACTACAGCTTATTTACATATTTTGTAACCAAACCCTGGACATTCAATAAGGCAAATTTGATATGCACCCTCTCTCCTCGCCCCTATTGTGTGAATCTCCACTGTCACGAGACTGGTCACGTGGACTACCTTAGCGCCTATTTCGTGGCCCAGTATTGGCCGGACTGCGCTCACGTGCTCTATTGTTCTTCACTGACCCCGTAGTTCGTGACCCGTGGTTTACGGTATTGTTTACATCTGTATGACTGTGCGTATTTGGTGCGTGCGAATGTTGTGGAATGTTGTTTTGATTATCACGCACAGAAGAGTTTGATGTGGGTGTAGGAGGTTGGTATGGGCGTGTTGGCTGCAATACAGATGGGGAATTAGACGTGCGGTCACTATCAGCTGAACGATTCTGATTCACTACGTCTACATAAGACCGGTTATCCACTAAATTTGCACCGTTTTGTAGATTTCTGGTCGTAATGTTTGATTGTACATGCGTCTCTGGCAACTGGGAGCCTGTGTGGACCGATGGGCGCGTCGATCGACTCGCCGTTTGAGTTGGGACAGTCTGTCTGGCTGATTCTGGCTAGGGTTATATGCTCACTATCTGTTGCCAGACAGTGGATACGGCTGGTCTCTCCATGGGTCTGTCGAAGGGGATGGCGGGGGGACCGACGCACATGTAGTGTCAAGTTGTGGCAATTGTCCAATATCGCGGCCTGTGGCGTTATCGTCGATGGTAGATGTGGAGTATATGTGTCTATCCCTCGTTTCCCGCGGCTCCGTGTCGGCTTTATGGCACAGGTCAACTCTGTTAATGTCATTATGTCATACCAGTCTGGGAACATGTCATCCATTGTCTGGCCATTGACAACAAGATGCGCTGGATACTTGATCACGGGTTTCTTTCTTTAATCACGGGCAGATTTGAACTGGGGATAAAGACGTTTTCTCGGTACCGTTTATAGCATACACTAACGTTGCCCGTCATAGGTAGTGCCTATTTCATATTCGACATCGGTCCGTTACTTCCACCTGTGGTTCTGCTATGACCTCTTTACTGTATGAGCGATTTGCTTGAACCTGCTATTCAGAAAACAACAAATGTGATGCGGTGCATAATTCCATCATCACTCGTCAATCAATCAATCTATATACATTATTATTAGCCGGCTATATTGGTTATCCATCGGTTTGTGAAAAGGTTTGTAACCACCCTTTTCTCCTATATTCGGTAATCTACAAACGCGAAATGTGTTGTATCACTTCCAAACTACATCAACCGGATAATTTTTCATTTTTGGCCATTATCTCTTTTTAAAACTTTAAATATAGCGAAATAACACAATTTGGCTATAAATAAACGTTTTGACTACAAGAGTTCGGCGGTTTGCAATTTGTCTATAAATAAACGTTTTGACGTTACAAACCGGAAGCTCCGCCATGTACAAAACACGTCGAAGTTTGACCTAAATTCAGTTAGTTAGACGCATACTGGTTGTGAAGTGTTCTATATACGGATGTAGTCATCGTAAGGACACTGGAATAGTATAGATTGCCTGCAGTAATCACAAATCAAGGTGTGGCATGCGAGAAACTGAGTTCGGATCGGAATCGTGAATGGGTGGCTAGAATTTGGGCACAAGAATATCCAAAATGTTCGGGTGTATTCGGCGCATTTTGTCAATGGTACGTCCTTGATATTATAAATAATCCGATAGTTCTACTTGTCAGCTGGTGAGACAATGTAATCTGGTGTAATAATTATATTGTGTGTGAACCCCACCCAGAGCTCCAGATAAGCTGCTTATTTGCGTAAATACCCAATTAAAATTGCCAAAAACCCAATTGAAATCAGAAGTAGTGAGTATCAAAAAGCAACGAGAACAATTGTGGTACCTTCATCATGCTGCAGAAAACAGCGTCCGCCGCAGACACTTCTTGTTCGGAGCATAACTCGAACACCCTTTGGAATATTTTCATGAAACTTCACACATGCATAGACCACGACCAGAAGGTGTGTCGCGCACAAGAATGACAACTCTTGCATAGGTAATTCGAACATAACTCGAACACCCTTTGGAATATTTTTATGCCCCACCACGATAGTGGAGGGGGCATTTAGTGTTATCCTTGTCCGTCTGTCCGTCGGTCCGCACACACGAATGGGTACTTGTTGTAAGCGTACGGGGATCTTATTGGTTAGGTTAGGATAGTGTTGGGTACTCTTGTTGCGTATTTTTATACAGTAAAAACCCAACAAATATTCATTCGTAGGAACGTGCGCCCCGTCCTCCCGTCCGTCCGTCCGTCACAAAACTTTAACACTCGGGTAAATGTCTCATAATTTCTTCATCCTTCGAATACCGATCTGCTTCATATTTCATATACACATTGCTCTGATGGTTCACTACCGTCCTGTGCCAAATCCACGTTCGTCCTGCCCCCGCCAAGCCCAGGGTCAAGGTCACATACTTGGTGCTTCAAAAAGCTTTAACGCTCGGGTTAATATCTTATAATTTCTGTTTTCTTTCACGGATCAGCTTCATATTTCACATATGCATTGCTATAATGGTCCTCTACCGCCCTGTGCCAAATCCACGTTCGTCCTGCCCCCGCCAAGCCCAGGGTCAAGGTCACATACTTGGTGCTTCAAAAACTTTAACGCTCAGGTAAAAGAAAATTTTGACTTGGAATTTGGCCCCATTTATTATCAAAGCGATATGTGGGACATCCGTGTTCTATGAACACATTTTCTAGTTTATTAAACTTCACACATGCATAGAAGACGACCCAAAGGTGTGTCGCACGTAAGAATGACAACTCTTGCGTCGTTAATTTCTTAGTTATCTCCCTTTGTTGTTTCGTGCACTGATTTCGTGTCCGGAGCATAACTCGAACACCCTTTGGAATATTTTCATGAAACTTCACACATGCATAGACTACGACCCTAAAGGTGTGTCACGCAAGAATGACAACTCTTGCATCACTAATTTTTAGTTATCTCCCTTTGTTTTTCCGTCACTGATTTTGAAAAATGTTTACAGATTTTGCGATATTTTCTGTAAATCATGCCAAACGTTGATGAAATTCTCAGAGCAAATGCAGAATGCCACCATGTTGTCACCATTCAATGTCATTTATGAAAGGTATTGTAAATTTTGTAAATATTTGTCATCAAAGTGCGCACATGTTTGTACATGCAAAATCACATGGCGCATGTCATATGTATAAAATTTGTCATAAATTGTCAATTTTTCAGTGATATTTCATAAGAGTACACCTTTTCTTTTTTATTTCTCCTCAAAAGTGCATGTAAATGTTGTGACCACTCATCTGAACCGTCTCAGCAAGAATGTTCAGATGGTGTATGCAACATATACTTCCGAGAAGAAATAATAAAAATAAGTTATTATATTGTAACTAAATGTGCAAAGTTACAATATCCGACAAGTACACATGTATTTATTTGTTTTTAATATATATCATGTATATGTTTCAGGAAAGAAGGTAGAGTTGTATGACCATCTTAACCCAAACTGGGCACCATCAGTTAATCTGGGCGGACAAATCGAGCATCATCTACATCAAGATATGATCGGCAGCAGGAAAAGAAGAGAATGAATCCAGCTGAATCCACAACTATTGTAGGACCTGATCACACCGAGACGGGTATGGATATGGGTGACAGCGTTGATGAAGATGGCGTTCAGACACATACTGATGTTGATGGTCCACTCATGGAGGCTATGTCGCTGGGGCTGCAGGAACTGCGTACGGAGAATGGGGAGCTGAAGATAAATGTGGCCCATTTGGAAACTAAATTCACTGCAAGTTATTTTAAGGGTAGTGACGAGAAGGTGAAACATTTAACAGGATTACCATCTTTCACAGTTCTATCTATATTGTTTAATTTTTTGGAGCCTCACCTGCCATCCAGTTTGGTCATGCCCAAATTCAAGGTAATGATATTGACATTAGTGAAATTGCGACTAAATTTGTCAAATCACTTTCTTGCGTATGAATTTGACACTACTCAATCAACAATATCTAGACTTTTTACACGGACAATTGACTGCATGTACAAGCGGCTAAAGAAGCTCATAAGATGGCCAGAGCGCGAGACATTGAGAAAAACCATGCCAATGGAATTTAGGAAGTACTTCGGCCACAGGTGTGCAGTGATAATTGATTGTTTTGGGGTATTTATTGAGAAACCAAGTGGTTTGAAAGCCAGAGCAGAAACCTGGTCTTCATACAAACGCCACCACACTGTGAAATTTCTAATTAGAATTACTCCTCAGGGCAGTGTGTCATTCATATCGAAAGCATGGGGTGGTCGTGTGAGTGACAATTAAGTTTGTGACAGAGAACAGTGACTTCCTGTCCAAGTTATTACCTGGGGATTTAGTGTTGGCGGACAGAGGATTTGATGTCAAGGACAGTGTTGGCTCGGTAGCTGCAGAAGTGAAGATTCCAGCATTTACGAAAGGTTGTGATAAGCTATCCCCTCTGGACGTGGAATCAACGCGTAAACTTGCCCACTCAAGAATACATGTGGAACGGGTTATTGGTTCAGTTCGACAGAAATATACTACAGTCAAACCTGTGTTAAAGACCACCTCCGAATAGCAATCACCTGGCTGTAAAGGCCACACTTTTGTTGTCCCAAAAGCATGATTACTATATAAATGACCCTGTGAATAAAGACCACCTGTGAACAAAGGCCAGATGTTTTACTTCCCATGGCTGGCCTTTATTCACAGGTTTGACTGTATATTGAACGGTTGTCTCCCCATTAATTGTCTCATGAACAAGGATAAGTTTGTTAAGACGGTCACTGACAAAATTGTTACCGTTTCGTGTGGACTAGTAAATTTGTGTGACTCAATTGTTGATTTTAACTGAACCAAATTGATCTACACTGGTCCTTGCACTTCTTCGTGTCCTTTTGTAAATACTGAAATCTTCTTTTTCTGATTCACTTATTTCGCCATCAAACATTTACTTTTCTATAGATTGCAAGGAAATAGCAATTCTGCGATTTCGGTCGGCTGCCAGCATGGTACCGGTAAACAGGTTGTCTGTCGGTCGGTATATTCGACTATACCGACCGACATCCGACCTGTTTATCTGTACCATGCTGGCAGCCGACCCAAATTGCTGAATTTGCATTCCTGTGCCAGGGGTGTGGAATTTCTTCATCAGATTTGCTGGCACCTTTTGAAATTAAAATCATATACATATCCCAATTCAAAACCATGTTTAATAGAAGCTAAACATGTATACTTTATCACTTATTCCATTATCATGAGTATCACATAAAGCATGTAATAATAAAGTATAAACACTCATAGTAAGCATGATATCACTTCCTTTCAATGGTAATATGACCAGTGTAGGCACAGATCAGCCTGCACATTCACATACAGGAGTGTGCTAGCAGATTAATATCCAGATTGATCAAACCCCATAAGGCCTTTTTCACAAGCCACGGTCACATATACTTTTCTATATTTGTGATGCAATAGGCGTCATTAATTGTAAAAAAAATGTTTCAAGACGAGTAGTAATTTTATTGATTTTTTAACACTCATCTAGAAACATTTTATAATGGCGCATTTTGTATTTTTCAAGACGATTGTCTTACATTTTCCACCGGCGCGGAGTGCAGCACCAGTGTAATAATGATAATTAAGATGCGCCATGTGATTTTGTACCTACAAAAATGGGCGTAATTTCATAAAGAAATTACAAAATTTACGATATTTTCCTGGAATGACACCGAAGGTTGTCGAAATTTTCAGAGCAAATGCAGAATTCTATTCCGCATTTGCTTTGATAATTTCATCAACTTTCAGCATATTTCATGAAATTGCGCACCTGTTTGTAGGTTCAAAATCACATGGTTCGTCTCGATTATACAGACAGTATATCTGCATTGAAGTTCACATACAGTACTTGCACACCAAATTAATCACCTTTTTACACGCTTGTTTTTCTTAAATTCTGGCATCTTTATACCGTCTGGGCAATATGTATATATATAAGATTCCGGCACCTCGTGTTAATTCATGGCACCCGGTGTTTTTATAAACTTGAATGTATAAGGTTTCCAACAAATCTGGGTGCCATTTTTTCAAACCAAGTTCAAGGTCATTTCAAGGTCATTGAACTTTATGCTTGACGGAAGTCGAAAATTGCCAATATATGAGCCAATAGGTAGGTCATGGTCCATAACTTGGAAATTGGTGTAAGTTGTTAAAAAAAAAAAAATGCAGATGGATATATTAAAGAATTTACGTAAACTACACTAATATTCAGTATAGTATTATCATATGTTCAAGATGGCCGCCAAAATCGGGTATTTATGAGATTTCGGTTGACTTGCTACATATTTGTGTAATGCTAAGCGCCTTCACCTATATTCAAAGGTTAATTCTTTCAACTGGAATAATATTGCAGTTAATATACTCCATTGTCAGAAAATTCAAAATGGCCGCCAAGTAAATGGCAAATCCATAGTAATTTACTAAATATAACTGGGAGAATTTGGTTGGGGAGGAAATCAACACTTCTCTCACTTTTCCCTGAGATTCCGTAACTACTAAAATGTGGAAATATATTGAACCCTGATTTGATCGGCTAATAACATCATGCTCTGCATGACTTTTCATCCTTATCTCTTATTTTTCCTCAGGCCAGTTTGTACGGAGGTAACTGCAGTCAGAACATTCCAGATATGCGGTACCATCTGAGCTTGGATGCCATACAGCAGCAAATGTCTTTGGATATCGAACATAAACATGTGTATGTTCTCTCTGGCAATACGGTGAGAAATGCATGATTACATGTAGTTTACTGCATGGCTCCAGATAAGGAATTAGTAGTTGAGTATTGTCACTCTCATCATTTCCGAAGCAATTGGGTATTTCAAAATTTGAATTGGGTATAATAAAATCACACTACTGTTTGCACATCAACAGACCGCAAGTATTGAATAGTTTGAGTCGAAATAAAAACATATCTTGTCATTTCATTAGAAGTGTCTTCTTTGAGACAATTCTAATGAAATACCAAGATGTGTTTTCATGGAAATTAAGAAAAATATGCTATATTTGTGGTCTGTTTATTGTTTTTTGCAGCATGATAAAGGTACCACAAAATTTGTATTGCTTTTTGATACTCGCTACTTTCTGATTTCAATTGGGTTTTTGGCAATTTTAATTGGGTATTTAAGCAAATATGCAGCTTACCTGGAGCCCTGGTCTACTGTCTGTTCCACGTTTTGCTTCCGACAATATTTTGGCTAACAACATGTGAAATCTAAAAAGTATTTAAATGTATGTACTTTTCATTAATAACAAAAAGGTCACCCTCCCCAAAACAAATTATGGCCAAGAGTTTTTCGCAGCAACACGTGGAACATTTAGTAGTTTAGCTGTCACTGTTTGTGCCGGTCTAGTCTAATTGATGTGTTGTATTAAATCTAAGCATGCTGGGAAACTTGTGGGATATAAATAGTTAAAAAATAGCAGACAGCAATTCATTATAATTTTATTTTATGTGAGTATTTCTTGGAATTTCATTAGAATTGAAATTCCATATTTACAGAGAGAACTAAGAAAAAGTATCTTAATTTGTTGAGGGTTAATTAAAGGACCTTACACGTTAACAAATTCTATGCTACGTATCTTTCGAATCGGCGGGTGGTTTGTGAGAGCATACGATGGGTACATTTATTTTAACGATGGGTTTCATCCATAACGGACTCCCTATTATCCTGGTTTGACCCTCGGGTACATTTTTGGTTTCTGGTATGTGAGAGTTGAATCTGATTATACCCATTATAAAAGTAACAATATTAGTACTAATCATATTGCTGTTGAGAAGTGGGGCTAAGTGACTGGTGTGGTGAGGACCTGGCATCATGTCATGTTATTCTAACTTCAGGGCTGAATATATATTGTTTCTGTAAATATTCCGTTCTGATTTTGGGATTCACCACCTCCACCCCTCCCCCCCCCCCCCCCCCCTCACAACAGGTAACATATGGCATTCGACCCCATTAGCCCGGCCTAAAATGACCTTAGCTGTTGACAGGCGGCTGTTAAACACCATTAAATCAAATAAAATATTTTGAAATCGACAAACGTGTTTAATAAATACCATATTAAATTCTTGCGTATGTGAAATTCTAATTTCCTGATTATTTGGAGATAATTGTTATCGAAGCAACTGTCTTTTGAAATTTCAGAATTTTATTTACAAACTTCTTCATCTTACGACATTTAGTATACGGTCACTGGCGCGACATACTTTACTGCAGACCCAGGTTACACATTCTCCAGCCCACGTTCCATATTTCCATAGGAATGTGTCGTGGCCTGTAGCCTATTTCACCAACATTGCAAAGTCTACTTATCTAGCAAAGTATACTTTGAGGGAGAACTTTTAAATTTAAGGATACATTTATTAATTTTTATTATACGGAATATATTACATTATTACAGCCATTTTGACTGTGATGATGTAATAAATTCAGTTTAATAATTCTAAATACTTTTAATCATCAAATATATGCAGTCGTTAATTTTATATGAAATAATGCATTTCGGGGAAAATAAATGATATTACTCCCTCAAAGTATACTTTGCTAGATAAGTATACTTTGCAATGTTGATGAAATCGGCTACTGAAGGTAGAGTGTTGACTTCAATACTGGATGTAGCGAGTTCATTCCCGCCCTAGGCAGGGAAAAGACTTACGTAGTTTTTCCATCACGCTGATCTTTCTAATGAGTCTTTAATCCAAGGATCTGTCTCTAAATGACCTTAGCTGTGTTCCTGGGATGTTAAACTCTTTCACTTTTTGCATATTCCCGTAGGTGACGCGGTTCCCCCTGGACTCGTGTGCCGTGTACAGCGAATGTTCCACCTGTGTCGTTCCCCGAGACCAGCTCAGCTGTGGCTGGTGTGGCGACTACTGCTTCACCGGCAACCAGTGTGTCGACCCGAACACACCCTGGTTACATGATACATGCCAGCCAATCATCAACTCCGTAAGTCAGAATACACCCTGGTCATATGACACGTGCCAGCCAATCATCACCTCCGTAAGTCAGAACACTCTCTGGTCATATGACACGTGCCAGCCAATCATCCCCTCCGTAAGTCAGAATACACCCTGTTCATGTGACAGGTGCCAGCCAATCATCACCTTCGTAAGTCAGAATTCACCCTGGACATATGACATGTTCCAGCCAATCATCACCTCCGTAAGTCAGAACACACCCTGGTCATATGACACGTGCCAGCCAATCATCACGTCCATAAGTCAGAACACACCCTGGTCACATGACCTGTGTCAGCCAATCATCACCTCCGTAAGTCGTAAAACACCCTGGTCATATGACACGTGTCAGCCAGTCATCACCTCCGTAAATCAGAACACACCCTGGTCACATGACCTGTGTCAGCCAATCATCACCTCTATAGATCGTTAATAGGCTACATGAATGTACTATTTGATCAGAAGCTACACTGGTCACAAATCCCATAAGCCCCATTTATCCAGTCAGTCACTGCCACAGAAGTAGTTTCGAAAGATAAAACCTGTACTGATAATAGCCAATATTTACCAATATTTATGAAACTGAAACAAGAAGTGAAGGAACAGTTAGAGCTCCAGTTAAGTTTTGTATCTAAAGGGTATTATACCCCCAGATTTCAAATTCAACGCATATTTTACTTTTACAAATGTATTACCGGTATTGATTTTCTTCCTTGTTATATTCACTTACTTGAGTTGCAAAAAGCAAACATTGTTTGCTTTTTGCAGCTCAACTAAGTAAATTTTCAACTTTATTACAGTATTTTCACTACTCAATCTGAAAATCAATGCGTATTTTGTAAGCATTTTGTACTCCCACTTTTGATAATCAATCCCTTAACTTGCTAAAATAAGTGCGTAAAATACGCCGATAAGCACCTTATCTGTAGCTTATAACATGATGATGACACCATAAACTGCTTACCGCAACTGAGATAACCTAGTAGAAAATACCAATAAATGTAACACTTTTTATCTGAACTCAGAAAAATAGTTGCTACTTAATAGTTTTCAAGTGCACACAAATGTTTTAATAAACTATGACTAACATTGCTGTAAGAGTTTTATCATAATATATATGTGTCTCAGATGTGCCTAGAAGGTGATGCAACAGATTAGGACAAAATAGTTTAATTGGAGATTTGTATTGTATTTCTGAACCCGTTTGTACCTATAAGTCGCCTGGAAAAAATCAGGGATTGGTAAAAAAATGTTTATAATACTGAAACATACTAAACGTTGCTAGAGCCACAGATAAAGCACGTATTGACGTACTTTACACATTTATTTTAGTTGAATATAGGAATGAATGGCCTTTTTGTGGAATTTATCGGGGTATAAACTTGGAAAAGTCGCGGGAATACTGGACGAAGGCCGGAAGGCCTCGTCCAGTATTCCCGCGACTATTCCAAGTTTATATCCCCGATAAATTTCACAAAAATGCCATTCATTCCTTATAATTCCAGCATTTGAAATAAATTCATGAATAAAATGTGTGTATTTTCCGTTTTCTTAAGAATTATTTTAACTGCGCCTGACGGTTACGGAAAGTAGTTCGGTATGGGAGTTTACTGGGATATAAATTTTGGACAGAGACTTGCTACGGACCAATCAAATGTTAGGACATTGTGTAAATATTTTTGTGCTGGAATTATTATGCATTGTTTTTCAGAGCTGCGAGTACAAAGTACTCACAACAATTTAAAAATACACATTAATTTTCAAATTGAGGAGTAAAAATACTTTAATATATAAGGTTGAGGGCTGACTTAAGTGCTTTTGCCGATAAAATAATGAATTTTCAACATTGTTTGCTTTCTTTGCTAATTTATTCCATATGTTGTATCGAAAAAAAGCATGTGATAAATTCAATTATCTATTTGAAAGAAATATATATGATGGATTTGTATTGAATTTGAAATCCGTTGGTATATTGTTGGTATATTGTTGGTATATTGTTGGTATATTGTTGGTATATTGTTGTATATGTTGGTATAATTGTTGGTATAATGTTGGTATATTGTTGGTATTGTTGGTATAATGTTGGTATATTGTTGTATATTGTTGGTATATTGTTGGTATATTGTTGGTATATTGTTGGTATATTGTTGGTATATTGTTGGTATATTGTTGGTATATTGTTGGTATATTGTTGGTATAATGTTGGTATAATGTTGGTATATTGTTGGTATATTGTTGGTATATTGTTGGTATAATGTTGGTATATTATACCAACGGATTTCAAATTCAATACATATTCAATACATACTATAATACTCTTTAGAGACAAAGTTTATCTGGATCTTTGGGACGACCTTACCGTTGTGATTTTGTAGATCTTTCCCTCGTCTGGGCCCACTGCTGGTGGAACGATGCTCACCATCAAGGGCAATAACTTCGGCAGCAAGATCCCCGAAGTCTACATCGGCGACAGCACGGTCGAGTGTGTGATCAGCAAGTCTGATAATACCATGTAAGTGACAGTAGAATCCGTGCTTTACATACAATGATAGTTATTTCAATCTGTATTTTTGTCTTCATCTAATTGCTTGGACCTAAATGATACTCTTTTGTGTTGATGGGCCGTTAAGCACCATTTCATTCCATTTCATTGCAACCAGGGTTCATTTAGAAAACCTGTTTTTCACCTTGGTGTTGAACGAACATAAAACCCCACACCAGGGATCAATCGTCCAACTGTTCACAAAAGCAACGGATTCACATCTGCTCTAGCTAATGTTCTTTGTTCGAACCTGTGCTTCAGATAAGCTGCGTATTGGCGTATTTTACGCACTTAATTTTACAGAGTAGGATTGATTATCAAAAGAGAGAGTACAAAATAATCACAGCAATGTGAAAATACACAATTTATTTTCAAATTCAATAGTGAAAATACTGTAATGAAGTTGAAAATATACTTACTGTTGAGCTGCAAACAGCACAGTGTTTGCTTTTTGCAGCTCAAATAAGTGAATTTTTAAAATTGTTTTATTTGTTATCATTTGTTCCGTATTTAATAGGGAAGAAAATCAATATCGCATTTGTAAAAGTAAAATATGCATTGAATTTGAAATATGGGGGTATAATACTCATTAGAACTTATCTGGAGCTCTGTCGAAAGACATCACCGAATGTTACAGAATGACGCCAGTGTTATGATGCAACGTAAACAAGCCACATTGTTTTCAATGAAAACCAACTAAAATGTGGCTGTCAATGGAGAAATGTGGCTTATGGGTTTTGTGACCAGTGTAGCTGTTGATTAAATGGCACACTCTTGGAGGAGTTTCACTAAACTTCGTAGGACTAACATGTTCGTAAGTGAAGTAAATTTATGATATTCTGGCAATTTGAATTGATGGATTTACATGTACTGAGCATAGGCTGCATATGCAGCCTATGCTCAATAAATGTAAATCCAATAATTGTTTACAAGAAAACATTGTTAATATGAAATTTAGAGACTATCATCATTTTGCACTTGCGAACAATTTAAAATTACACGGTTTAGTAAAAAGCCTCCTATAGCCTGATAATAATCTATATTACTTGTAGGAAGCATGACGGGTGTTTCAATAATGGAATGACGAACGTTGCAGATCTTGATCAGACTGCGCGGATGCACAGGTTGATTTTAATCTATACTGATCAAATAGCACACTACTAGTCTGATTATGATCTACATAATGTATTTACCTTGTTGGAAGCTTACACTGGTCGCAAAATCCATAATACCCATTCTCCAGTCACAGATATGTTTGTCAAGATCAGCTTGCCTTTCTGCATATCTAGACATCTGTAATTGTGCCCTTGTGTCGTTACTAGGGTGACCTGCACGACATACCCGACCAATGATACCGGGGAGTCATCTGTCACGGTAACGGCCCGTGACCTCACCATGGCGTCACTGCGCTACAAGGTCGACGGCACGGTGACAACCACCGACCTCAAGTTTGACTACAAGGTTAGAGATTTCATGTTGAAATAGTAATGGACAGAATGTTGAACAAATTTTCTACAGTGGCACCTCTCCAAACCGGACACCCTGGGATGTCCCAGGGTGTCACACCCTGGGATGTCCCAGGGTGTCACGTTTGGAGATGTTCCACTGTAAATCAGACCGGTGAGCACTTCATGACACATTCTAGTGTTTTGCAATCATGAACAGTCATTGTAATCAGAGATACATCTAAGGTAAACATTCACATTTTCCCGAGTGTCTGGTTTATAGAGGTTCCACTGTATTTAATCTTCAAAGTGACGAGACCAAATTCTGCTGTCTGCTTTATGTTTGTCTTCATATTTTCGATATTTCTTTACAACAAGTTTATAGAGACAAATAGGTGTTAAGCAATATAACAAATATGAAAACGCAATGGCAGATTACCAAACTTGGTTCGAACATAGGAATGGGCCGTAGCATAGAAGATATGCATTGGACTTCAATACTGGAGGTTGTGAAAAATACGTACATAGCACTTCCATCCAACTGATCTGTTGGAGGAGACTCTAAACTATGGTCCCGTCTTTATGTGACCTTAGAAACTATGTTTCATAGAAATCCATCGTTCTATTACAAAGAAGCATAGGTTGTGGCCCAGGGCTTAGAACACCTGACTTCCAAGCCGGAGGTTGTGGGTTTAAACCTCGCATTGGGCATCAAAAATACTTTCAGAGTATTTCCATCCCACTGGTCTGTCTTATGATACTTTAAAACTGTGGTCCCATCTCTATGTGACCTTAGTTGTTGCTGGGATGTTACACTAATTCACTCCCGCTTCCATTACGAAGATATTAAAGGATCTCCTGTAAAAAATGAGATCATACCAGGGCTCCAGATTAGGAATTAGTAATTGAGTATTGTCACTCCATCATTTCTGAAGCAATTGGGTATTTCAAAATTTTATTTGGGTAAAATAAAATCACACTACTGTTTACACATCAACAGACAGCACTTAGTGAATAGTTTGCTTCGAAATTAAAACATTTCTTGGCATTTCATTAGAATTGTCTCCTTAGAGACAATTCTAATGAAATACCAAGATGTGTTTTCATGGAAAATAAGAAAAATATGCTATATTTGTGGTCTGTTTATTGTTTTCTGCAGCGTGGTAAATGTACCACATTTTTATTGCTTTTGATATTTGCTACTTCTGATTTCAATTTTTTTTTTGGCAATTTAATTGGGTATTTAAGCAAATACACAGCTTATCTGGAGCTCTGTCTTACCGTCCGGTGTTTGCATGGTCCCAGACCCTGAAATCCTGAACCAATCAATGGATCTATCAACATTTCAGACGCCAACATTAGCGAGCGTGAGCCCCGATATGGGGCCGAAATCTGGCGGGACCAAGGTGACACTAGTGGGGACAAACCTGAACATCGGCCTGTCTCAATCCGTCAGTATTGGCAGCGCTCAGTGTGACATCACTGTGTGAGTAACGTACCGTAATAACACTAAATATGTTGACACAATTTATTCTGGGAAACGCATATTAACATTTTCAACACGACATACCTCTTTAGCGGTGTTTGCAAACAGTGTATATCCAGATGAGCTAGCTAATCAGGATCTGCACTCTTTGCAATAAGTTTGATATTTTTTAGAAGAAAAAACACCCCCTTCAGATAAATTGACTAGTCAGTTTGGGACAATTGGATTGGTTCTTAAATTAACATCACAGTCCAATCCAGTTATTTATGGTAGAAAGGGTTAACATATGGTTTCTCCCTGCAAGGAGTGTCCAAATATTACTGATCTGTATGGTTGTACTTGTTTATCACAATAGCAATGTATTTGGATACAATTTGTTTTGGGAAACCCCAACTTTATAGGGGTTTCCCAAAACAAATTGTGTCCAAATACTTGGGATTATTATGGTATTACAAGGTGGGATTGAATGAAGGCCTTTGTTATGCTCACTCATTTGTTCAGCGGCATATATTTACTGATAGAGATGCACATTTGTTTTGATGTGGAAATGCGTCACCTGAATAAATATTTTGAAAGTATGATCATTGTACATCAAAACACAAAAAGAGAGATTAAATAGCTGTTCCCGTGGCAATTGATGTTTGATATAAAAAGTATAAGAAGGTTCATTACATGTAATATGTCCGCTATTGGCAAATAATTCCAGCACAAAAATATGTACACAATTCCCTAACATTTGATTGGCCCGTAGCAAGTCTCTGTCCAAAATGTATATCCCAGTAAACTCCCACGCCGAACTACTTTCCGTAACCGTCAGGCGCAGTTAAAATAATTCTTAAGAAAACGGAAAATAAAAACATTTTCTTGATGAATTTATTTCAAATGCTGGAATTATAAGGAATGCATGGCCTTTTTGTGGAATTTATCGGGGATATAAACTTGGAAAAGTCGCGGGAATACTGGACGAGGCCTTAAAAAAATTACAATTTTCGAAAAAAAAAAAAAAAAAAAAAGGTTTTTTTTTTTTTTATTATTTTTTTTTTCCAAAATTGTAATTTTTTATCGCTTCGTCCAGTATTCCTGCGACTTTTCCAAGTTTATACCCTGATAAATTCCACAAAAAGGCCATTCATTCCTATAATTAATGTCAACTTTGCCGAAAAATGTCGTATCTAAGGAGTGGATGAGAACAATAAGTCTCTCTTTACTACATCCTGGGATGTTGGAGTGCACGTTTAATATAAGGTTCAACCATGTCCAGCCGTGTGTAAACTTTTGCCGTGTGACATGAGGGAACTGTTTGAATCACAAGGCCGAAGGCCGCGGATTCAAACTGTTCCCGAGAGCCACGTCAAACGTTTAACCATGGCTGGACATGGTCGAAGGTTATTGTTACATTTCAGTCGGAAATATGCAATTTGAGCATTTACATGTATGCAGTACTTTCGGTACTTTGATAATCTGCTCTATTCAAAACAGCTGATTTACTCATGCATATTCCTGGACCACAGTACATGTCGCGTGATGCAGCCGCATCAATTTCAAAATTCAGTGCAACCATTGTGAACTGGTCTGGTTACGTAATGGCGCGTTCTAGGAACGTCATGAGACACATGCATTACGTAGATGTTGGTCTGGCCCCGGAATGAGCATTGTCTACAGCCATGATCAAACAGCACGCGTTTTACGTTTGAACACGGCTGTGAGCAGTGTCGCAGGACGGCAGTTATGTAACAATAATTAATCATAGCTCATGTAAGATCCTCTATATATTACAATCACCTCCGCTTCAGCATGAATGCGACAGTTATCGAGTGTACGACGCAGAAAGCCCCGACTCTACTCGGGTCCGACTGGAAGCGACCGGCGCGGGCGACTTACATCATACTGGCCATTGATGGAGCCCAGCTGAGCGGGCAGCCGCCCATTACATTCCAGTATATGGAGAACTCTATCATCTACAACATCAGCCCCACTTCATCTATATTCAGGTGCAATATACTTCTGCCCATCACTTTTTAACAATTTCTTTTGAATGTACATTTGTAAAATCCTGGGACCTCCCAGGGTGTTCGGTTTAGAGAGGGTGTCCGGTTTAGAGAGGTTCCACTGTAAAACCATGGGCCCTCCCAGGGTGTCCGGTTTATAGAGGTTCCACTCTAGCTGAAATTGACATTAGAAATGAGAAATATTCACAAATGAAACACGCCATTGCCTGTCTCATATATGTGACTGCGACTGGAGCAATGGGACTTTTAGGATTTGTGACATGTGTAGCTCCTGATCAAATTGCACACTCGCGTGGTTTGATAATGATCGACAGCAGAACCTCTCTAAACCGGGCACGCAGGCAGTCTCTGTAACTGTACGAGTTGTTATTGTCATCTATCTCTAATAGATAAGGCCTGTTCATAATCGCAAAGCACACCCGCATGTATTAATATATTCATATGTCAAATTTACAGTGGGACCTCTCTAAACCGGACACCCTGTGGACGTCCCAGGGTGGGCAATTTAGAGAGGTTTCACTGTATTTTGTTTGTTAGAAGAATGAAGGTTGTTTCATATATGGAATGGCGACCAGTGCAGTTCCTGATCAGACTGAATTGGATCTACACTGGTCGCAAAACTGATAAGCACGATTTCTGTAGTCACAGCCACATATAGAGAATGGATACAGCCTGCATGCCCAAGGTCAAGGTCAAATGTCCTAGAAGTTAATGTTAACGTTTTTAGCATGTTTGTATACATATAATTCCAGCACAAAAATATTTACACAATTCCCTAACATTGGATTGGCCCGTAGCAAGTCTCTGTCCAAAATTTATATCCCAGTAAACTCCCATGCCGAACTACTTTCCGTAACCGTGAGGCGCAGTTAAAATAATTCTTAAGAAAACGGAAAATAAACACATTTTCTTGATGAATCTATTTCAAATGCTGGAATTATAAGGAATGAATGGCCTTTTTGTTGAATAAACTTGGAAAAGTCGTGGGAATACTGGACGAGGCCTTCCGGCCAAGTTTATACCCCGATAAATTCCACAAAAAGGCCATTCACTCCTATAGTATTTTCAACGCAATTTACACTCAAAATTTAAAGTGACTGTGTCTCAGATGATGTCTCAGATATACAATATGCGGATGTTTGCTTCATAAATGTAAATGACATTTGTCATTCAAACATTTTATTCGATCACATTCCCAAAACTATGTGTTATTGTTCAAGTAGCGGTACATGCTATCGGAAACTGTGATAAACATGGGAGAAAAGTTGGCATTGTCGCAATACATTTACCAGTGTTGAAAACATTGTGAAATCTTCATTTTTTGTTGTGATACCATACTACTATTAATTGATTTTTTATTCCCCCTCCACCGAATGGTGAGGGGGGCATATAGTACGTCCGTCCCGAAACATTAACGCTCGGGTAAATGGCTTATAATTTATGTTTCCTTGCTCAGATCTGCTTCACATTTCGTACACACGCATTGCTCCAATGGTCCTCTACCGCCCTGTGACAAATCCAAATGTGTCCTGCCCCCCGCTAAGCCCAGGGTCAAGGTCACATACTTGGTGCGTTCGAAACCTTAACGCTCAGGTAAATGGCTTATAATTTAAATATGCTTCATTTTCTTTGGCTGCCAGCGGGGGCATTCGTGTGCCGGCAGACCACAGATCTAGCTTCTATGCTGTGTCATCACTTTCTAGGTATATCTGTAGCCGATTTCATCAAAATTGCAAAGTATACTTATCTAGCAAAGTATACTTTGAGGGAGTAATCATTTATTTTTCCCGAAATGCATTATGTCATATAGAACTAACGACTGCATTTATTTGATGATTAAAAGTATGCAGAATTATTATACTGAATTTATTACATTATCACAGCCAAAATGGCTGTGATAATGTAATAAATTCAGTATAATAAAAAATAATAAATTTATCCTTAAATTGAAAATTTCTCCCTCAATGTCTACTTTGCTAGATAAGTATACTTTGCAATGTTGGTGAAATAGGTGACTGAAACCCACTACCGTTAATGCTTCATGTGCTTGGAAATATTCAACATCACTTATGGACATCAATTGATGCAATCAATACGACCGAAATACAGAGATGAAATTAGACAGACTATCTAATACACTGTCTGGTATACCATACGTTTGTAGTGGCGGCACCACGATGACAGTTACCGGAACAAACCTACACATTGTACAGAAACCTCAGATTGGAGTGATCATGGCCAACGTCACCGACCGTCTGTTGGGGGTAATCTTTTTATTTGTATACACCCATTTGAAGAACCAAAAATATGTGTCAGCGTGTGGCAGGCATGGGACGGCTGTAGCTTGTCCATGCAATGACTTCAGTTATACGTGATTGATCTTGAACAAATTCTTGACCCTATTCGTGAAAAATACATTCATAGTAGAGTCGAGCACCAGTACTTCAAACATCAGTATCTCGATAATATCCCCTATATCGATGATTCGTTAAGTCCCGAATTATATCCTTATTTGTTTAATATAAATTTCATCAATAAAACATGCCCTATATATACTGAAAAGATAAAGAAACGCAGGGTAAACATTTGAGGTGACTTAAAGTGATGTGTTTGCTGTTATATACAATATTTTATATGAGTATTAAAAAAACATCTTTAGTCAACACATTACCAAAATTGCATTAGGTTTTGACCGATAATTCATTAGTAATTGAATCACAATTGACGGTACCCTCCAATATCGCACAGTGAAATCCACTGTTTTGTCAGTATCTCGTATGCCCCCCTCGCGCATCTGTCACAGCCCTGATTCTCTTGTGCATGGAATTCATCAGTGCATTTATCCTTCTTATTGGGATATTGTTCCACTCTTACAACAATGCAGTCCTTAGTTGGTCGAGATTAGAAGAGGTATTCGGACACCCCCTTATCCTCCTGTCAAGTTCGTCCCACAGATGTTCGATTGGGGACAAATCGGGACTGTACGCTGGCCAGTCGAGTGGGTTAATGTTATGGTCAGCGAGAAAGTCTTGACAAACTCTGGCTACATGGGGCCGGGTATTATCATGCTTGAAAATTAGTTGACGCTGTTGCACAAATGGAACAACAACCGGGCGGAGGATTTCATCACTATATCTTACGGCGGTTAAATTCCCGGCTACCACAATCAACGGTGACTTTACCCCGTGAGATATCCCTCCCCAGACCATAACCGAGCCACCCCCAAACGTATCGCTCTCAAGAACGCAAGCGTCGGCGACGTGTTCCCCACGACGTCGGTACACGACGTCGACCGTCCGGACGAAAAAGAGTGAACCGGGACTCATCTGTGAAAAAGACTTATCTCCATTGCCTCATTGGAAATCGTCTGGGAGCATGTGCCGCCAACCAAGCCATACGACGCGCGCGACGTGCACGAGTGAAAGGCAGACCAACGTATAAGGACGACGTGCTCGCAGACCAACCTCGCGCAATCGATTTCTTACAGTTTTGGGGTAAATGTGGCGATTATGATGCCTACCGTGTTAATAGCGGTTTCAGTGGCAGTAACGTGACGATTACGTAGGTGGGCGAGACGAATAGCCCTGTCTTGACGTCGCGACGTTACGCGCGGACGTCCCGATCTCGGTCGGTCGGCAACCCTTCCGGTCTCTCTCAGACGACGGACAAGACGTTAGATATGGTGGAAACATTCACACCGAACTGCATAGCAACCTGCTGTTGCGTTTGACCTTACATTAGCAATGCAATAGCCTGACCCCTCTGAACTTCCGTCAGACGTACCATGATTGTGAGAGCTATAAATTCAGTGTAAATAGCGGAAAACGATGTGTATACCACAAGCGTATCAAGTGGTATGACAAAATGTTTTGACGAACTTATCATCATCATGTTGCACGTGGTTTTGGTTTTTTATCACTTTCTCTATGTGGTACGGTGCATTACACGGTTGAGTAACTTTAGACACCGGTTTGGGTACACAATGACCAAGATAGTCGCCTGACCGGTTTTCAAAATTTTAGGCCAAGCATTTAAATAATTATTGCGTATATTGTTACCCTGCGTTTCTTTATCCTTTCAGTATATATATCGTATATGTTCTCTATCTTGACTGTTCATTATGTCCCCTCCGTATAAAAACACGTTAAAAATAACTTCGCTATCTCGATCACATAAGCGCTTGGGTAAATCACCTAAGCGCCTGACTGCCAATATCGATTTGGTTAACACTAATTTTCAAAACCTATTATCAAACAAAACAAAATAAATTCACACCTTCCTCGGGTTGTTTGCTTAATTGGTCCACCTCGATTTGTTTGAGTGTTTGATACGATTCATTTGTTTGAGTGTTTGATACGATTTATTATTAACAGCATATCACGCTGGTCATTTAAGCAATTCACCTATAATGTTGGGTAGTTTACTACCTTTGGTCAGCAGTTAATTGGTGATTACAATGTGTCAGTAACTTGATTTTCTTTTGTGATGGGTAACATGATTTTTTTTTTTTTGCGAAAATATTCAACCATGTCACTTCATCGCTATCTCGAACCTAGTCCTATCTCGACTAAAATACGATCTCCCTTCGATTTCGATATACTGGTGCTTGACTGTATTTCCATCCCACTGGTCTGTCGGATGATACTTTATACTGAGGTCCCATCTCTATATGACCTTAGCTGTTGCTGGAACATTAAACCCATTCACTTTCACTTTTGTCGGTTTGATATCGCGTTGCTTCAGTTAAACTGAGTTTAAATGAAGCATCGTGGTGTCAAACCAACAAACTCACCAATGTTTGTTTGATATCACTCACCATTGTCTGTTTGATATCACTCACCAATGTCTGTTTGATATCACTCACCAATGTATGTTTGATATCACTCACCAATGTCTATTTGATATCACTCACCAATGTCTGTTTGACATCACATCAGTTATGTTTGATATCACTCACCATGTCTGTTGATATCACTCACCGATGTCTGCTTGATATCCACTAACCGATGTCTGCTTATATCACTCATCAATGTCTGTTTGATATCACTCACCAATGTCTCTTTGATATCACTCACCAATGTCTGTTTGATATCACTCACCGATGTCTGTTTGATATCACTCACCGATGTCTGTTTGATATCACTGACCAATGTCTGTTTGATATCACTCACCAATGTCTGTTTGATATCATTCACCAATGTCTTGTTTGATATCACTCATCAATGTCTGTTTGATATCACTCATCAATGTATGTTTGATATCACTCACCAATGTCTGTTTGATATCACTCACCAATGTCTGTTTGATATCACTCACCGATGTATGTTTGATATCACTCAC
The DNA here is from genome assembly GCA_029237695.1 of Conchocele bisecta. Lineage (NCBI taxonomy): Eukaryota > Metazoa > Mollusca > Bivalvia > Lucinida > Thyasiridae > Conchocele > Conchocele bisecta. Next base: position 4,984,068 of record CM055266.1, read on the forward strand.
CAATGTATGTTTGATATCACTCACCGATGTCTGCTTGATATCACTCACCAATGTATGTTTGATATCATTCACCGATGTATGCTTGATATCACTCACCGATGTCTGCTTGATATCACTCACATATGTCTGTTTGATATCATTCACCAATGACTGTTTGATTTCACTCACCAATGTCTGTTTGATATCACTCACCGATGTCTGTTTGATATCACTCACCAATGTCCGTTTGATATTACTCACCTATGTCTGTTTAATATCACTCACCGATGTATGTTTGATATCACTCACCAATGTATGTTTGCTATCACTCACCAATGCCTGTTTGATATCACTGACCAATGTCTGTTTGATATCACTCACCAATGTCTGTTTGACCGATCGACCGACCGACCGACCGACGAACCAACCAACGAACCAACAATCATTAATAACTGAATCACAGGACTGTGTATCGGAGGTGGATGGACGGATGATGCACTGTAAACTGCCGAGCATCATGCCAGTGATGCACAACCACGATCCTCACGTGGTCAGTATATTCTTCCTCATGGACGGCATAGAGAGGCTACAAAACCTCATCGACACTCAGACCTGGCTCAGCCACTATGTGTACTTTCCGAATCCGAAACTTTACAAGTTTGATGGGGAAGAGAGGCTGATGCTGTTTGATGTGTCGCAGAATTTCCTGGAAATTAAGGTCAGTAAAGCTTTTGCAGTGCAATTGTTTACTCAAAGTCCAAGGGACTGAGTAAAATACTCTGAGACAGCGAACATTTTGAGTTAACGAGAGTTACTATATTATAGGAAAACAAGTTATTCTGACAAAGAATTTGACTTTCAGTTGTCAGTAGTTTGACTTACGAGAGTTTGAGTTAATGAGCGTAGACTGTATGAGTGTTGACTGATAAATGGGGCTTCTGTTTGTTTGCGACCAGTGTAGATTCAGATCAGCCTGTGCATCCGCACAGTCTGATCAGGATATGCACTGCTCGCCATTCCATCAATGAATCAATTGGCATGCGTCTAACGAGCAATTTTGAAGCGACCCAGCCAGCGAAGCATCGCTATACACAGCTGTGTATTGCGTATTCCTCGTTTCGCATGTATCACTCATTTTGGACAACAAAACACGTGTCATTTTGTGCACACAACTTACCACGATCTGCAATGCATGCCTGGATGTTCACAATTGTTAATAGTATATGATCGTCGTCTTCATACACCAGGAAACTTGTTTAGTTAGTTACAATTCATAATAGTTTGTTGACATTTCCTGTGTGTGTTGAACACGGCCGCCATTTTATACTGCGTAAATCTGTTTAAGCTCGGTAATTTCCACCAAACCTCTCCGACCAATCAACGATGCGGGACAACTTTCACATTTCGTCAAAATGGGAAAGTTCTGGTATCCGATTACACATTCCAATCAATCCACTGTGCGGAATCAGGGACAACTTTCAAATTTGGTCCGCGGATTCCAAATATGGTCCTCATTGTCCTAATGTTGTCCTCGGAGTCTCTACGAGCCAATCAAAGGGCTGCATCTGCGGACAACGTCCGGACCGAAGGTTATAAATAGGAGTGAAATATGTCAGTTGTCGACTATGTCCCGAGAGACGCAATTCGAGACGCAACTCGCAATGCCCAAATATCACCCCCCCCCCCACCTTAACCATTACTCACCAACGATGTTGTCAATGGTCCATTAGTCGTTAGATGTCATGATTTGAACGTGATTATGACATTATTGATTATTAATATTGGTTGGAACCATGATAATGCCAATATCCCATTACTCCACCCACTTTTTCCCCATTGCCATACGATTCCCGACTTAAATTTCGTGACCCCCTGCTGTGTGACTCCCCTCCCACTCCTGTTAGATGAACCCCACTCCATTGTCATGCGTCCTAGCTGTTGTGTGCCCCCCATTCATCTAGTGTCATGATTTACACCCCATCTTCGTGACCCCCGGCTGTGCGACTCCCCCACCCAGCTTATTTCCCAACCACAGCTTCGTGATTCCCGCTGTGCAACTACCCAACCCAACATTAGTCCCAACCCCAGCTTCGTGATTCCCGCTGTGTGATTCTCCCCCACCCAGTATTATTCTTCCCACCCAAGCTGCGTGATCCCCGCTGTGTGACTCCCCCACCCAGCATTATTTCCCACCCCAGCTTCGTGATCCCCGCTGTGTGATTCCCCCACCCAGCATTATTTCCCACATCCAGCTTCGTGATCCCCGCTGTGTGACTCCCCCACCCAGCATTATTTCCCACCCCCATCTTCGTGATTCCCACTGTGTGACTCCCCCACCCAGCATGATTCCCACCCAAGCTTCGCAATCCCTATGTGTGACTCCCCCACCCAGCATTATTACCCACTCCTCCCCGCTATTCCCGTCTAGGTCTGAGCGTGTACGCTTTAGAAAAGAGTTGCTGGCGTCCAGTCGTTCCCATAGTCGCCTATGTTAGTTAGTCTCGACTCGCATACATGTACTACGAATATTAACTGTTGATTTATATAGTCCTGTGTATCATCCCGGTATCATTATTGTTACCATGAATTGTCACCCTCATATAGTTGTAGGTGTTGCATAATATTGTGTTCTATGTCTTAGCAAAATATCAGGTATTAATACTGAATTCGCTATTGTCGTTCTTTCATTGCCAAGTAGCTAGTTATTCCCATTTTCATATCCCGATTCGCGAGGGCCCGCTACCAACCCCCTGCGTGAACAGGAAACTATGAGTTACCCCGTATTCTTGAAGGCAGACGCAACGAAGGGTCGTTACAAATTTGGTGGCAGCGGTGGCAGATATAACATAAACCAGTAGAGCCGAAACGTACCCTTATGTTGCTTCAAGAATTACCATTGCCGTCTCTGTCCACATAGCCACTTCGGAATTTCCAATAGGGCAATACACACAAAATCACTCTTGGTCACACTGAATCACACTGCGGCGAAATGCGGAGTGCGAGCGAGTGAGTGGAATCGATTTTCTGTTCGTAATCGAGGTTTCCTACACCCTGGCCCATTCCCCCGTACCCATATTACCCCAAACCAGACAGTTGTGATATATACTTCATAAAATGCCGTCTCTTGAATGTATTGGCGACGAGGACCCCGGGAATGTGTACATCCACACTCGAGGTCGAATGTCTCCCATTGATTCCCACGGATCCAAAACAATTGCCCCGACCTTCTCTCCCAATAACCATGTCCTTGTACCTGTCACGACAGGTGATGAAGTTAATTGTATGGTAACCAGTGACAGTGGATACATAACCCATAGGCGCTTGAATAATACGGAGTCGTGCGAAAATTCATGCGAATGTGAACTGCGTGCGGAGATTAAGCCTCTAAGAACTGAGGTAAAACAATTAAAGTCTCAGATGAACTTGATTTTAGAGAGGCTTGACTCAAATGTACGACATGACCCGGAACTCGACAGTAGACTTACAATAAGTTACAGCGAATCGTGTCCGTTACCCTAATATAATCGCCAGCCCTTACAAGTGCGAAGTCACATGCCTGTCAAAACACGTGATAGGTCCCTATCCCCGATAAAGTATCATCCAGCCCAATCACATAGACATGATAGTAGCTCCCGCGTCCCCCAACCGCGGGAAGGTGTAAGATTATTCCATGATATACCAAATCCATGTCAATTCGTGGAAGTTAGCAATTTCGAAGGAAATGGAAACTGGCATGATTATCTTGTGCAATTCGGTATCGCTGCACACGGAAATAACTGGGATAACGAAATGAAAGCGGCCAAGTTAGCATGCGATGTATGCCTGGATGTTCACAATTGTTAATAGTTTATGATCGTCGTGTTCATACACCAGGAAACTTGTTTAGTTAGTCACAATTCACAATAGTTTGTTGACATTTCCTGTGTGTGTTGAACACGACCGCCATAATATACTGCGTAAACCTGTTTAAGCTCGGTAATTTCCGCCAAACCTCTCCGACCAATCAACGATGCGGGACAACTTTCACATTTCGTCAAAATGGGAAAGTCCTGGTATCCGATTACACATTCCAACCAATCCACTGTGCGGAATAAGTGATACTTTTCACATTTTGTCCGCGGATTCCAAATATGGTCCTCATTGTTCTAATGTTGTCCTCTGAGTCTCTACGAGCCAATCAAACGGCTGCATCTGCGGACAACGTCCGGACCGAAGGTTATAAATAGGAGTGAAATATGTCAGTTGTCGACTTTGTCCCGAGAGACCAACTCGAGAAGCAACTCGCATCTCTGAACTCCCAAGGCCCAAATATCCTCCCCCTTAACCATTACTCACAAACGATGTTGTCAATGATGGTCCATTAGTCGTTAGATGTGATGATTTGAACGTGATTATGACATTATTGATTATTAATATTGTTTGGAACCATGATAATGCCAATATCCCATTACCCCACCCATTTTTTCCCCATTGCCATACGATTCCCGACTCAAGTTTCGTGACCCCCCGCTGTGTGACTCCCCTCCCATTCCTGTTAGGTGAACCCCACTCCATTGTCATGCGTCCTAGCTATTGTGTGCCCCCATTCAGCTAGTGTCATGATTTACACCCCAGCTTCGTGACCCCCGGCTGTGCGACTCCCCCACCCAGCTTATTTCCCAACCACAGCTTCGTGATTACCGCTGTGAAACTACCCAACCCAACATTAGTCCCAACCCCAGCTTCGTGATTCACGCTGTGTGATTCTCCCCTACCCAGTATTATTCTTCCCACCCAAGCTGCGTGATCCCCGCTCTGTGACTCCCCACCCAGCATTATTTCCCACCCCCAGCTTCGTGATCCCCGCTGTGTGACTCCCCCACCCCAGCATTATTTCTCACGCCCCAGCCTCGTGATCCCCGCTGTGTGACTCCCCCACCCAGCATTATTTCCCACCCCCATCCTCGTGATCACCGCTGTGTGATTTCCCCACCCAGCATTTATTCCCACATCCAGCTTCGTGACCCCCACCCAGCATGATTCCCACCCAAGCTTCCCACCCAAGCTTCGTGATCCCTCTGTGTGACTCCCCCACCCAGCATTATTCCCCACCCAAGCCCCGTGATTCCCGTCTAGGTCTGAGCGTGTACGCTTTAGAAAAGAGTTGCTCGTGTCCAGTCGTTCCCATAGTCGCCTATGTTAGTTAGTCTCGACTCGCATACATGTACTACGAATACTAACTGTTGATTTATATAGTCCTGTGTATCATCCCGGTACCATTATTGTTACCATAAATTGTCACCCTCATACAGTTGTAGGTGTTGCATAATATTGTGTTTTATGTCTTAGCAAAATATCAGGTATTAATACTGAATTCGCTATTGTCGTTCTTTCATTGCCAAGTAGCTAGTTATTCCCATTTTCATATACCGATTCACGAGGTCCCGCTACCAACCCCCTGCGTGAACAGGAAACTATGATTTACCCCGTATTCTTGAAGGCAGACGCAACGAAGGGTCGTTACAATATAGATTGTTATCAGGCAAATGAGTGTGCTATTTGATTGGGAGCTACACTGCTCGTAAATCCCATAAACCCCATTTCTCCAGGCACAGCCCCAATTAGAAAACGTACTAACCAAGTAACCCAACCATAACCAACCCAACCAACCAACCCAACCATGACCAATGTCTGTTTGATATCACTCACCAATGTTTGTTTGATATCACTCACCAATGTTGTTGTTGAACGGACACGAAACCCCAATCAATCAGTCAACCAAGCAATTGTCAATCAATTATTAATCAATCACTCACTCAGTCAACCAATCAATAAACCAATCATCAATCACTCACTCAATCAACCAATCAATAATCTAGTCATCAATCAATCACTCACTCAATCAACCAATCCGACCGACCGACCGAACGACCGACCGACCGACCGACCGACACAAGCCCACGATCCAGTGAATGAGTTTGGAGCTCTGGTCGATGATTGCAGGGCGATAACCTGAACCTAGGCATTCTGTCGGGCGACTACCACGTCACTGTCGGCATGGCGGCGTGCAACATGTCGACACTGGAGGAGACGAAACTGATGTGCCGACCGGCGAAGCCTGCATCTATCGCGGATAGCGAACCCCGGCGGGCTGTCAAGGTATAGATTGCATCCGCCAGCATTTGTTGGATACAGACTATGTTTCACGAGACAGCCAGGATGCGTAATTTCTCCACATGAAAGTCGTCGGGCCATCGGACATGTCTATTAAAATTGCTACCGGTCCGATGGTAAACCGGAAGTCGCCGGACCGAAAGTCTGACTGTAAGAAAACAAAAACGTTTTACTTTTCTTTTCTAAGCTTCAATCAAATCACCTTCCTTTGGTATGCCCTTCTGGTGCTAGCTAGTTTTACTTAAATGACTGATATAATTAAAAAAAGATCTTAAATATCACACAAAATCAATTTAATTTGTATAAATGTTTTTTTCCGGTGTGGTAAATGTTTGTCCGGTCTGGTAAAAATATCTCTTTCACCATGTATGATCTCATATGGACGCTTTATGTATTGTATGCAGTAAAACGTGAGGGGTAAGGGGAATATTTTTGGCGAGCTGCAACTGTCTACGTGTTTCCTAGCCTTGCCTGTTATACTTTATATCAAAGGACATATATATGGATATGAGATGATAACATGGGTGATACATGCCATATTTGACGACTTGCTTTTCTTGTCTTATAAAATCTCAATCAATCATCAATTAATCAATCAATCACAATAGATGAATAAACCGGTCACCATCAGTCAACAAATCAATCAACCAACCACAACCAACTAACTACAATCAACCAACTACAACCACAACTAACCAACCACAACCAACCACAACCATGACCAACCAACCAACCAACCCACGAACAACAACCAACCAACCCACGAATAACAACCAACCAACCAACCAACCAACCAACCAACCACAACCAACCAACCAACCAACCACAACCAACCAACCGCAAACAACCAACCATGACCAACCAACCGACAAACCACAACCAACCAACCATGACCAACCAACCAACCCACGAACAACAACCAACCAACCAACACACAACAAACAAACCATGCCCAACCTACCAACCATCCCACGAACAACAACCAACCAACCAACCAACCACAACCAACCAACCATGACCGACCAACCAACCATGACCAACCATGACCAACCAACCAACCAACCAACCAACCAACCAACCAAAACCAACCAACCAACCAACCAACCAACCAACCAACCAACCAACCAACCAACCAACCACAACCGACCAACCGACCAACCGACCAACCGACCGACCGACCGACCAACCGACCAACCAACCAACCAACCAACCAACCAACCAACCAACCAACCAACCGACCAACCAACCACAACCGACCAACCAACCATGACCAACCAACCAACCAACCAACCAACCAACCAACCAACCAACCAACCAACCAACCAACCAACCAACCAACCAACCAACCAACCAACCAACCAACCAACCAACCAACCAACCAACCAACCAACCAACCAACCAACCAACCAACCAACCAACCAACCAACCAACCAACCAACCAACCAACCAACCAACCCACGAACAACAACCTACCAACCAACCAACCATAACCAACCAACCCACCAACCGCAACCAACCAACCACAACCAACCAACCAACCCGTCAGCCACACCCAACCAACCCACCGACCAATCATGCAGGTGAAATTGGGCATGTTCCTGGAGTACGACATTGGGAAGCTGATTTATGTGGCCGCGGCGGTGGACGAGGTTGAACTCAGCATGGGCATTGTCGTCCTCATTGTTATACTACTCCTGCTCGTCGTCGCCATCGTCCTGGTCGTCGTCGTGATGAAGCGGAACGAGATCGGGCCGTTCCGCGACAAGGAAGCCGAGGCGCCACATCGTATGCACCAGAGGGAGCTTATTGAAGAGCAACAACTGCTGGACCAGAACAGATATAATGGTAGGATTCCGTTTATTAATTGAGTGGTCAGTGGAAGAAAGGGGCTGGCTTATTTGGTCCATTTATGGACTTAGCCTCTTTTTCCACAGATCCCTTCAGTCTTGAGGTTGAACAGATGTAAAACTCCAATCAATCAATCAATCAATCAATATATGAGTCAATCAAACCTTTGCAAATGTATGTTAATGACATCAAAAGACATGATGAAAATGTACGAGATGAATTTTTTATTGATTTTTCCCCAAATATTGTTATATGCCTAAATTTGATAAAAATAATCGTATTGATCCTAACATAAGAACCACACGGACCCCCAGTGATGTTGGAAATGTCGCTGTCTGGCGAAGACGACGGCCCGCCTCCGCCGATGCCCGCCTCGCCCGTGCCCTTGGATGGCGATGAGCTGGATCATAGAGGTAGGTTTGAAAATAGACAGATAAAATGTATGCCAATATTATTTGAGACACGCCATGTGATTTTGTACCGTCGGACATCTGCCCGTAATTTCATAAAAGCCGTTTACAATAATTTTCATAAATAAAGTCAGAATCTGATCAAATTTTCAGAGCATAATTCTGCATGTACTCTGAAAATGTTGTCAACTTTTGATGTCATTTACGAAAAATATTGTAAATTTTATATGTACATCTATTTCATGAAATTACGCAGTTGTCCGAAGGTACAAAATCAAATGGCGTGTCTTATATGTGGCTGTGACCAGGTTTTGCGACCAGTGTAGATCCAGATAGACCCGAGTATTGGGATGTATCTTGATTATATTCGCTACTGCATGTGACATGAGGAAGAACCCTATTGGCGGCCATATTGAATTTCCAATTCTGTTTTTTTTGTCTTCGCAGTACGAGATCTTAACTAAATTTGCAAAACTTGTATAATGGCAAGACGAAGAACACAATTGATTTTCAAATGTTGACGAGTTATCTCATCTCCCCTTGTTCCACTTCACTGATCATGCTTCGATGAAGCTTATATGTGTCTGTGGTACATGCAATTGGGTTTTGTGACCAGTGTAGCGCCTGATTGAATAGCACACTCCTGTTGGCTGATAACAATCTATATTGCTTGTTGAAAGCATGATGGGTGTTTCATTGATGAAATGATGACCAGTGCAGATCCTAAGTAATTCTGGGGCCAAGTAATTCTGGTGTGGCGAGGACCTGGAATCAGATCAGGATTTTTTCTGATTTCAGTGCTGAATATGAATAGTATTTTATTGTAAATATTCAGTTCTGATTTTTGATTTTCCCCCCATTTGTACATGTACTTGAACATGTACATGTACTTGTACAGGTAATATATTGGATTTAGTACTAAACCCATTGACCCAGCCTTAGATGACCTTAGCCGTTAAGTGGGTGGCAGGTGGGAGCACGCGATGGGTAATTTAACGATCGGTGTTCATCCTTACCGGAATCCCGACTGGAGACCTGGTTTGGCACTCACATACGTCTTTGGCATTTTGTATGTGACAGGTGAATCTGGTTATACCCCTTACGTGAGCATTACGATATTCGTAATCCTATTTTAGGAGAAGGGGCCAAGTGATTTCGTGTGGTATGGACCTGGCACCACGTCAGGTTATTCTAATTTCAGGGCTGAATATATTTGTTCTCTATGTGATCCGTTCTGATTTTGGAATTTTCCCTCCAATGCAAAGGGTTAAAATGGGATCGAACCCGTTTGCCCGGCCTTACATGACCTTAGCTGTTGATAGACCTTTAAACACCAATAAACAAACACACAAATTTAGCCGTTTTACCCCAACAAACAAACAAACATACAGCGGACACAGAGGACATTTTTCACTGTAACTCCCTAGTTAAATTTGAGTGACGAGAGTAGTACAGGAACAAGCAGAGTCGCTGATCGAGTCCAACTCGAGTTGGACCTCTAGTAACCCACCACACATAAGAACCACGCGGATCCCCAGTGATGTTGAAAGTGTTGGGATCCGCGTTTCATAATAAAGCGTCGATGCATTTCTTAATCTTTACATACCGCTATATTTCATTTGAAGGTCAACAAAAATGTTAATTTGAAATGACATGATCAGTGATGTGCAATCCTCGGACTGCATTTTAAGGATAGTTGGAAAATCTCAATCGGTCTGAGATTTCAAAATTCGGTCCAGAATCGACAAACTGAAAACTTTAGAAGCCCTGACAGTGATTTCTCTATGTAAGGGGTGTAAAGTTTATCAGGCTGGGCTCGGAAACAGTAGGAATTCCTCGACAGGCCTTGGAATTCCTACATTTTTCCTAGCCTTGCCTGATAAACTTGATATCAAAAGACACTATCATGATATCCTCCATGTAAGGGGTGTAAAGCTCATTGGGCAAGGCTCGGAAACAATAGGAATTCCTCGACAGGCCTCGGAATACCTACATGTTTCCGAGCGTTGCCTGATAAACTTCCCCCTTTGTGTCGGCAGCGGAGCAGGGGGCGGAGGGGTCCGGGGCAGGGAACTACCGGCAGGGGCTGGACGAAGAGACGATCGCCATGCTCAACGAACAAAGCCTCCTCATCGAGAGACAGCGGCTACAACTGGGCAAAAAAATAGGTTCAGGTCAGTAGTCATGGTAGGTCAAGGTCATGATGCACTGACGGGTGGTGTCCAATAGGGGCAATTGTTTAGAACTTGGTTGTATAGTTTATTGATATCCGGGAAACAATTGCTGTGAATTGTCCACTGGGATTATGAGCCTACCAGACTTGCTGCTGTTGTCATGGCCACAAAATCATTGTTTGTCATCATTAGCTTGAATGCAACTTTAACTATTTTCATGAAACCTCACCATTGAGTTGTGCATTCAAATAACAACTCTGGACAGTCATATTAATTGTATCCCCCGGACTCCGTCGGGGGATACTATGGATTTGACAGCGGGCCGCGTCCGCGTCCGCGTCCGCCCCAGACACTTCTTGTCCGGAGCATAACTCGAACACCCTTTGGAATATTTTCATGAAACTTCACACATGCATAGACCACGACCCGAAGGTGTGTCGCGCACAATAATTTTTGAGTTATCTCCCTTTTTTTGTTTCGCGCACTGATTGACCATAACTCGACCACCCTTTGGAATATTTTTATGAAACTTCACACATTCAATTAGACCACGAACCGAAGGTGTGTCATGCACAAGAATGACAACTCTTGCGTAGCTAATTTTTTAGTTATCTCCCTTTTTTGTTTTGCGCACTCTACAAACTGGACAATAATGCATGAAGATCCATTTTCTCGTGTGCTCTGTACACCTTACCTGTAGAGAGAACAATAGACACTGGGAGAACCATTCGCCTGTGCATGTGCTAGCATGTGCAAATGTCCAGTCTTGACCACTCTTGACCACATGTAATTTATACAGGTAAATTACTAAATTGGATATTACATTTCCGTAAACTGTGCTGAAAATATTGTGGCATTATGTGGACCTGTGCAGATATATGTAGATAAATATAGGACTATTAGAAAAAAATTCTGGGCTCCAGTAGCAAGCATTATTATTTTTAATTTTCAAACTTTTTTTTTCCATTTTTTTTTTCATTTTTTTTTTCAAATTCTTTTTCAATTTTTGTCTAGTAGCATAAGGTGGTAAGTGCTATATACAGTCTATTCACCTGTGCATGTGCTAGCATGTGCAACTGACCACTGACCACTTACAGGTAATTTATACAGGTAAATGATTATTTTACATTTCCGTAAACTGTGTTGAAAATATTGTGGCAATATGTGGACCTGTGCAGATATATGTAGATAAATATAGGACTATTAAAAAAAAATTCTGGGCTCCAGTAGCAAGCATTATTATTTTTAATTTTTAAACTTTTTTTTCCATTTTTGTCTAGTAGCATAAGGTCGTAAGTGCTATATACAGACTATTATCATATAATAAAACAATTATTGACTAGTGAGCTATAGAATATAATCTGATATTCTATGGCTCACTGGTCAATAATTGTATAATATGTTCGGGCCAGTGAAAATTGCTTTCGGGCCCAGGCTCGAGGTCAAGGCGGGACAAGGCGAGGAATTTGATTCTGCGGAATTCTTGTTTAATTATCTCCCTTTGTTGTTTCGTGCTCTGATTTTGTATCCAGAGCATAACTCGAACACCCTTTGGAATATTTTTATGCCCCACCACGATAGTGGAGGGGGAATTTAGTGTTACCCTTGTCCGTCCGTCCGTCCGTCCGTCCGTCCGTCCGTCCGTCCCTCCGTCCGTGTCCGTCCGTCCGTCCGTCCGCCCGCCCGCCCGCCCGCCCGTCCGTCCGTCCGTCCGTCCGTCCGTCCGTCCGTCCGTCCGTCCGCACACACGAATGGGTACTTGTTGTAGGCGTACGGGGATATTATTGGGTAGGGTTAGGATAGTGTTGGGTACTCTTGTTGGGTATTTTTATAGAGTAAAAACCCAACAAATATTCATTTGTAGGAACGTGCGTCCCGTCCTCCCGTCGTCCCGTCCGTCCGTCCGTCACAAAACTTTAACACTCGGGTAAATGTCTTATAATTTCTGTTTTCTTTCACGGATCAGCTTCATATTTCATATATGCATTGCTCTAATGGTCCTCTACCGCCCTCTGCCAAATCCGCGTTCGTCCTGCACCCGCCAAGCCCAGGGTCAAGGTCACATACTTGGTGCTTCAAACACTTTAACGCTCAGGTAAAAGAACATTTTGACTTGGAATTTGACCTCATTTATTATTATCAAAGCGATATGTGGGACATCAGTGTTCTATGAACACATTTCCTAGTTTATTAAACTTCACACATGCATAGAAGACGACCCAAAGGTGTGTCGCACGTAAGAATGACAACTGTTGCGTCGTTAATTTCTTAGTTATCTCCCTTTGTTGTTTCGTGCACTGATTTCGTGTCCGGAGCATAACTCGAACACCCTTTAGAATATTTTCATGAAACTTCACACATGCATAGACCACGACCCTAAAGGTGTGTCCCGCAAGAATGACAACTCTTGCATCACTAATTTTTAAGTTATCTCCCTTTGTTTTTCCGTCACTGATTTTGTCTCCGGAGCATAACTCGAACACCATTTTTTCAAACTACTTGTGTATCTGGGGAGGGGGATACACATGCGCTTGTCGACAAGCGTCCATTTCTAGTTAAATCCGGGTATGGAAGGTGTTCGAGCCATTTCCCACCCTTAAATATAAGCCGAATGAATGTCATATTATTTTTGAATTATTTAATTTTTAGCCAGGTTTTTTGAAAAAAAATCCAGGCTATTGGATTGGCGAAAGCCGGGCGGGCGGGCGGCGGGCGGCGGGCGGCGTCCACAATCAATGTTAAGTTTTCGTGTTTTTAATGTTAAGTTTTCGTGTTTAAGTCCATTTCTTTGGTACTGTACCACCTAGGACCACCAAACTTTCACAGCTTCATAATCAAGGGGTGCCCACCACATATCACTATCCAACATGTTACTTTTTTTTTTAACTTGACCTATTTTTTCCGCGCAGTCGACTTAGCCATTTTCAATGTTAAGTTTTCGCGTTTACAATGTTAAGTTTTCGTGTTTAAGTCCATTATTTTGGTACTGTACCACCTAGGACCACCAAACCTTCACAGCTTCATAACCAAGGGGTGCCTACCACATACAACTATCCAACATGAGATCATTTTTTTACCTTCACCTATTATTTCTACGTAATTGACTTAGCCATTTTCAACGTTAAATTTTTAGCGTAAATTTTTTGGTTAACACTTTTTCGTTATACTATATCTCTGCAACTGCTTCGTCCATTACCGTGAAACTTCACATGGTTGTTTATCATCATCCATATTTTCATTCTAACCCCCAACCGTGCGGCCCCTGTGCGCAATGTCAAGGTCAAATTACTTTGAATTTATTTGTTAAAGTTTTTTCGTGTACTATATCTCTGCAACTGCTTCACCCATTACCTTGATACTTCACATGGGTGTTTATCATCATTGTCGCACCCGCTTGCGGAAAGCGCGATATCGTTGGCATTTTGGCGTCCGTCCGTCCGTCCGTACGTCCGTGTTTTCTGTTAAAGTTTTTTCGTTAAAGTTTTTCCATCTACTATATCTATTTTTTTAGTGTCCATGCCTCGCCCCAAGGCGCGACATGCAGGCCACGGCCATCTAGTCTACAAAAAGTGGGTATAATTATGTTATCCAAGTGTCCATGCTTGGAAAAAACCTGGCCTTCGTGGCTTTGCCTCGTTTCTTGTTTTCACTTTCTTAATTTTTACCTTGATCACAATTCAAATAATGCTTGAAATTGTCCCTTTATTCTCGGGATGCTTCCTATTTACTGTGTTTCCAGATTTTTGCCAGAGTTTCCCACTGATATCAAGTTTTAGCTCCGGACGTTTTATAATGACAATAAAACTTCTGGATCACGTTCCATAAATATGTACTCGAAATACAGGCGGTTTGATTGGCCGAGACTCACCTCAACTCTGCCTTGACCAATAAGGTTTCCTGATGTCGAGCATGTAATCCGAGTACATGCTCGGAAAGTTTTATAATCACAACACTGAGACTGATCTCATTGCATGCCATGTACCCATTCACATGTATCTAAATTTGCAAACTTTTTTCTATTATCTTCATTTCTCAATGAAAGTATATGTTGTTACCACTCATTTGAACCGTCTCGTTGAGACGGTTCAAATGAGTGGTAACAACATATACTTCTGTTCAGAAAATCTCATGATATATTTTCACTCAGAAATTTATTTTGTCTTCAGCATGTTAATGGTTAATACCAGTAGCCGGTTTCACCAACATTGCAAAGCATACTTTTATAGCAAAGTATATTTTGAGGGACTAATCATTTATTGTTCACGAAATGCATTATTTCATATAGAACTAACGACTGCATATATTTGATGATTAAAAGTATGCAGAATTATTATCCTGAATTTATTACATTGTCGCAGCCAAAATGGCTGAGATAATGTAATAAATTCAGTATAATAAAAATTAATACATTTATCCTAAAATTTAAAAGTATACTTTGCAAGAAAAGTATACTTTGCAATGTTGGTGAAATAGGCTACTGATTGTATGTGGATTTGTAGGGCACTTTGGCAGAGTGCTTGAAGGCTTCTTGACCGTCGAGGGGCAGAACGGAGATAACCTTGTGGCGGTGAAGATCCTACATCGTAAGTATACGGGACCTGCCACCACAAAAACAAGGATTTCAACCCTAAACAACTGGGGGCCATTTCACTAAACTTTGTACGACTGAAATGTTCGTAAGTGCAAAATTATGATAGTCTGTAAATATCACATTAACTATCTTGTAAACAATTATTGGATTTACATTTATTAAGCATAACGTTCAATAACTGTTAATCCATCAATTTAAATTTCCCTACGATCCTAAATTTGCACTTACGAATATTTTAGTCATACAAAGTTTAGTGAAACGGCCCCCAGGTATTTTGATGTGTTAATTTTCTACCATGTTTCGATCTAATCATCACAAAATGATTTTTAGACTAGTCCATTTATGAAAAGGGGTGTTTTCTTTTCTTGAACAAAAAAATGAATATTACTTGCAAAAAGTGCAGATCCTGGGTTAATGAGTTGAACTATTGTAGATACCTATAATAGCTAGTACACTCATGCAGACTGATATATGCAGCTAACAGACGCAGCCTGTCCACACAATAACTCAAATTATACCAGATAGATCTTAACCAAATTTGCTACAATCGTTTATCTTGAAAACAGGAAGAACGCTATTGACTTTGTGTCAGAGGATATGGAAGGTGAATTGGCAATTCAGCATTATAAAAAGAATGACTATGAAAATAATATGAATTTTGTTTGTTTCGCTTTGGACGTTAAATGAAATTACAGTGAAACCTCTCTAAACCGGACACAATGGGAGGTCCCGAGGGTGTCCGGCTTAGAGAGGCTTCGCTGTAAATCAGGCATTTGATCATTCTGAGCCATAGCTGTGAGCTATGCGATCACGAACACACGTTATCACCTGAGATAAATGACGAAGAGACTCATTAAAAATATGATCACGGGTGTTTTTTTGGTGTCCGGTTTGTAGAGGTTCTACTGTACTACGACTAAACTGGCTTAACGATTGGATTCATACTTTCCGGAACCCACTATACCGGATTTGGCCCTCATGTACATTTTTGGCTTTCTTGTATGTGAGAGTTGAGTCGGGCTATGCCCCATATATAAAAGTAAGATTAGCGCTAATCCTATTACTTTTAGGGGATGGGATAAATGATGCTGGTGTGGCGAGGGCCTGGCACCAGATCAGGTTGTTCTAATTTCAGGACTGAATATATATTTTGATTGTAAATATTGAATTCTGAAGTTGGGATTTACCCCCCTTGGACAGGTGGATATGGGACTCGACCCCGTTGACCCGTCTGCGTGTAGACTCCCTGAGGCTTGTACCTCTATGTCAGAAAAGCGGACGTTAAACCCTATTCACTCACTCACTCTACTGTACTAACAAGAGATGATTCACATATTCTAGAGGACAGTCCACGGGAGATGGACGTGAAGGCCTTCACAAAGGAGGCCCTCATCATGAAGGACTTTAACCACCCGAACGTGCTCAGCCTGATCGGTATATCTCTCGGTATGAACGATATGCCGCTCGTTGTCCTGCCGTACATGGAGCATGGGGACCTGCTTTCATATATCAGGGATAAACCCAAGGTAGACACCTACGGAAATGCCACTTGAATACGGT
>CM055266.1:5001282-5033705 GCA_029237695.1 Conchocele bisecta
TCCCACACTATTATTGTTAAAGCCCACTTGTGCAGAGCTAGACATACATGTAGTCATCATAACAAAGTCAGGATGTTTATATGTGCGTGTGTCCGACAATCTTTTTTTTTAAAGTACCGTGAAGTCTATCTCTCTACATGCTGGCTGCGGCGTTCTCATTCTTGGACAATTTGTTTCCCAACAGCATACACCATTTTTTCTCTAGGATCTCTCATGTGACCAATTAACGAAAATGTCAAAATTCTGACCATGGTTGCTCTTGACCTTGGTCAACCACAGTCGATGACCATGGTTAACCATCGTTGACTGGCCATGGTCAACCACAGTCGATGGCCATGGTTAACCATCGTTGACTGACCATGGTCAACCATGCCTTATTGACCATGGTCAACCATGGCTGGAAATTACAGACCATGGTTAGAAGTGAGCATGGTCAGTCAACCATGGTTGGCGATGGTTCACCATGCATTTTTCTAGGATCTACCCTATGACCAATCACGAAAATGTAAAATTCTGACCATGGTTGCTCTTGATCTTGGTCAACCACAGTCGATGACCATGGTTAACCATCGGTGACTAACCATGGTTAACCATGGCTTATTGACCTTAGTTGGAAATGACAGACCATGGTTATAAGTGACCATGGCCAGTCAACCATGGTTGGCGATGGTTCACCATGGAATTTTCTAGGATCTCCCCTATGACCAATTCACGAAAATGTCAAATTTTGACCATGGTCATCCATGGTGGACATGGTTGACCATGGTTGACCACTGTCCTATGGCCATTGGTTAACTATGGTCAACCATGGTTAAACCATGGTCAACTATGGTACAATTCGCCTGGGTAACGGCCTATCAACAGCTAAGGTCATCTAAGGCCGGGTCAATGGGTTTAGTACTAAATCCCATATATTACCTGTACAAGTACATGTACAAATGGGGGGAAAATCGCAAAATCAGAACTGAATACTTACAATAAAAAAACAATACATGTGCATGTATATTCAGCACTGAAATCATAATAATCATGATCTGATACCAGGTCCTCGCCACACCAGAATTACTTGGCCCCCTCCCAAAAGTAGTAGGATCAGTAATAATCTTACTACTTTTATAATAGGCAATAACCCAATTCAACTCCCAGGTAACAAAAGAGTCAAAGATAAGTTGTACTCTATATGGAAACAGTGGTATGGTACAGTAGTACATTTTATTACACACAGAAATGAAATTTCTTATAAATTCCGTAGTTCACAATATGTGGCTGTGACTGGAGAAATGGGGCTTATGGGTTTTGTGACCAGTGTAGATCCAGATCAGACTGTGCGGATCAGGATCAGGGCTGGCCATCATTTCATCAATAAATCATCATTGACATGTTCGGGCCATACCTTCTGAAAAAGAAAATCGCATTTGCATATATGTAGACACTGATCAGCAGACCATATCCAGTCATAAATCAAATGCCCTATATTGTCATGGTGCATTACAAATCATACCCGGGGTATCCAATAAAATACAATACATAAACATGCACGGATCCAGGTGGGTGTGTATTTTTATGTGGATAGATCTGATTTTTTTTTATTTCTCACTAAAAAGTGTATGTTGTTACCACTCTATTGAACCGTCTTGTCGAGACGGTTCAACTGAGTGGTAACAACATATACTTTTGATGAGAAATGAGAACAAGAGTGCCGTAAGTCACAAAATACGCCCGTCGAATATGGGCCAGACAGAGAAGATGCAGAAATGTGACGCTGTCACCAAGGCAAGAAACATTAATGTGAATTTGAAACTGTATACATGTAGCATTATTTCTTCATCTCGAAGACGTGTGTATAGTTTCAGATCGATCGACTGAACGGATTCAGAGGAGTTGTGTACACAAACTCTGTACCCTATATAGAATTGTATACACAAATGTAGACAAAATGGCTAAGCTAAAAAGGTAATATTTGTTCAGCATAAAAACATCAAGGTGCACATCTTCAATATGTGTAGGAGACATGTGTATAGTTTCAGATCGATCGACTTAACGGTTTCAGAGGAGTTGTGTACACAAACTCTGTACCGTATATATAATTGCATTGACAAATGTAGAATAAATGACTACGTTAAAAAGGCGATATTTTTGTTAAAACATATTATTTTCGACATAAAGACACCACGGTGCACATCGTCAATATGTGTAGAAGACGTGTGTATAGTTTCAGATCGATCGACTGAACGGTTTCGGAGGAGTTGTGTAAAGAAACTATGCACTTTTTCTGTCAGCCGCCCGCCCGTCCGCCCGCCCGCCCGCGGTAAAACATAATACAATGTACGTACCGTTTTTAAAAACGGTCGTATAAAAATTGAAGAAAAAAGTAGTTATATGTTTTGGGAATGTTGACGATTATGTGTGTCTCATTCATAATTGAGAATCTACGCCCACTCTAGACCTACATTCTGGACCTGACCCTGTGGAAACCAATGCCTTAAATACCTTGGTATGGACATTTCCATGTTTCAGAATAGTCTACAGATGTGGCCGATACTGGAGAAATGGGTTACGCATAGGCGCTGTCTGATCAGGCCCTATAATATTTGCCATTCACATGTACTATTTCAAACAAAAATAGTTCGCCCTACTTTCTAAGCCAATCGCTGACCATAATGAGCTCTACTTATTTTACTTATTACAAGAGTTAATCGGAATAAGTTATATATCACCAGATTTAATGATTACATGGTTCCCACTCTTTTGGGAAGACCATATTCCATGACTTCGCCATGACTTTCAAGGACCTGTTTTCGAAATTCAAGGACCCATATTTGCATGGATGATGCTGATGAAACGGTATCGAGCCTGGAATACACTTGTGCTGGGGAGAGAATGTTACTTCTCTCCCCAACACAAGTGTATTCCAGGCTCGACACCGTTTCATGTAGTTACTGTACTTCAGTTCTAAATTTACAAAATCCCGATTTGGTGCCAGGTGCCCTTACCACATCAAATCGTTTGGCTTGAAATCGCGAAATTGCACTGAACTTTGCTCAACAACACCAATAATTGGAATGGAATCAAAATTCCCTG
Organism: Conchocele bisecta; assembly: GCA_029237695.1. Lineage (NCBI taxonomy): Eukaryota > Metazoa > Mollusca > Bivalvia > Lucinida > Thyasiridae > Conchocele > Conchocele bisecta. Next base: position 5,004,364 of record CM055266.1, read on the forward strand.
ACTTTCAATGACCTTTTCAGAAAAAGAGGCAAATTCCATGACTTTCCAGGCCTGGAATCCATTTTTCCAAATTCCAGGAATTTAAGGACCAGTGGGAACCCTGTGATTAACTGTGATGGCTGTGATAATGTAATAAATTCAGTATAATAAAAATTAAAAAAGCTCAAAGTGTACTTAGCAAGGTAAGTATACTTTGCAATTTTGGTGAAATAGGCTACAGAAATAGCCCCATTTTTCCAGTCAGAGTCTCCAGCCAGATAAGGTAATTTTGTACACGGGCTGGAATTGTCAATCGCCCAGCTCGCAATGGTGATTGCTAATTCTTTTATGGCGAGTATTTTCTATAGGCACTTACCCAATCACACAAATGTAATACTTCATGCAAGGAAGTTCTTGATTTTCTCAGAAATGGGTGTAATTCTAAAGAAATGTTCGAATTTAGTGTCACCAGTCCAATGATTAAATGTAAGATTAGACCATAATAAAAATATATCTTGGTTTTCCCCGACAGCTAAGTGGTTCTCAAGTTTAGATCTATTGCAGATTATGCTCTGGCTAAGCAAATGTTTGGTATTTTATCCCGTCAACACAGTGCGTATGTGCCGTGAGACACGGTGCCGTGAAACACGGTGGCCGTGAAACCTTTTTGATATCCTGTCAATACGACCTAATCACCGCGTATGAATATATGCGGTGACTGGGGTTACTTTTTTGCATTTTAAAGCCATTTTCAGGTGTCGGAGAGATAAATAGAATAGTAGGTTAGTGCCGTGACTGGGAAAATATATCTAACAAGGCTTAGGAAACGGGATGAGCGAGGCTCTGTTCTATATCACCATTATAACCTGAACTACTGGAATGTCTAAATGGTCCTAAATATTAGATCTACTGCACATTACACTCTGGCTATGCAACAGAATCCCCCTGCTCACCCCTTGCCACGGTTGCCTCCGGTTTGACATTGACCTTGTCCGGCAAAAACGGGGCTTCCTCAAGGGAATCCCCCTTACTCAGCTGTTTCTTGGGCTTCTTCACGGGTGTGTGTTTGTTTTCAGGGGCCTTCCCCTTGGGCGTCGGTCTGTCGCCCACGTCCCATGGCTGGAGATATTCCGTGTCTTCTGTAGCTATCTCTGTGTCATCTACAAGATAGTGGTTTACTCGATACAGAAATGTTTTATTTGATCACACAAAGCATACACGTATCTCTGGGCGTTTTTCATTTTAACTCAGGGATAGCAAAACGAGTAACACGAGTACCAATGCAACAAGCAGAGTTGCAACTCGAGTTAAAGAATTTGAACTTTGACCCTTACTCGAGTAACTGGAATCGAACACAGCCGTGTGGTGGGTTACTAGAGGTCCAACTCGAGTTGGACTCGAACAGCAACTCTGCTTGTTCCTGTGCTACTCTCGTTACTCAAGTTTAACTAGGGAGTTACAGTGAAAAATGTCCTCTGTGTCTGCTGTATGTTTGTTTGTTTGTTGGGGTTTACCCAGGCGAAGTACGACCATGGTCAACCATGGTCAATCACTGCCAAGCACAGTTGACCATGGTTGAACCATGGTCAACCATCCTTTTTCATCACAATCGACCATGGTATTGAAAAAGCCATGGTTAAGCATGGTTACTAACCATTGTTAACCATGGTTAACCATGCTTTAAATGATGCTCACCCACCAATAAACAAGAGCTCCGCGGAGCAAAATGTCCCGCCTGGCGCAGTTTGATAGTATATATGGAGCTTGTAATAACCTTGGGGTTAGTGAGCAACATGGGCTTTCTGTAAAATGATGCGGGATGTTGTTACAAATGCATGTATGGAATATTTAAGCATAAACTGAGCGTTAATTTGTAAGACAGTGACCTTGACCTTTGGGGTTAGCGGGCACCATGGGCTTTCTGTATAATGATGCGGGATGTTGTTACAAATGCATGTATGGAATATTAAAGCATAAACTGAGCGTTGACTTTTCCAAACATGGAAATTTCTAATTCAGTGTCCTTGACCTTTGGGGTTAGCGGGCACCATGGGCTTTCTGTAGAATGATGCGGGATGTTGTTACAAATGCATGATATAATATTGCATACATAAATTGAGCGTTAACTTTTCCAAACACGGAAATTTCTAAGTCAGCGACCTTGACCTTTGGCGTTAGCGGGCATCATGGGCTTTCTGTAGAATGATGCGGGATGTTGTTACAAATGCATGTATGGAATATTAAAGCATAAACTGAGCGTTAACTTTTCCAAACACGGAAATGTCTAATTCAGTGACCTTGACCTTTGGGGTTAGCGGGCACCATGGGCTTTCTGTAGAATGATGCGGGATGTTGTTACAAATGCATATATGGCATATTAAAACATAAACTGAGCGTTAACTTTTCCAAACACGGAAGTCAGCGACCTTGACCTTTGGGGTTTGCGGGCACCATGGGCTTTCTGTAGAATGATGCGGGATGTTGTTACAAAAGCATGTATGGAATATTAAAGCATAAACTGAGCGTTAACTTTTCCAAACACGCACATTTCTAATTCAGTGACCTTGACCTTTGGGGTTAGCAGGCACCATAGGATTTCTGTAGAATGATGCGGGATGTTGTTACAAATGCATGTATGGAATATTAAAGCATAAACTGAGCGTTAACTTTTCCAAACGAATATTAAAGCATAAACTGAGCCTTAACTTTTCCAAACACGGAAATCTCTAAGTCAGTGACCTTGACCTTTGGGGTTTGCGGGCACCATGGGCTTTCTGTAGAATGATGCGGGATGTTGTTACAAATGCATGTATGGAATATTAAAGCATAAACTGAGCGTTAACTTTTCCAAACACGGAAATTTGTAAGTCAGTGACCTTGACCTTTGGGGTTAACGGGCAACATGGGCTTTCTGTAGAAAGATGTGGGTGGGATGTTGTTACATATGTATGTATGGAATATTAAAGCATAAACTGAGCATTAACTTTTGCAAACACGGAAATTTCTAAGTCAGCGACCTTGATCTTTGGGGTTATCGGGCACCATGGGCTTTCTGGAGAATGATGCGGGATGTTGTTACAAATGCATGTATGGAATATTAAAGCATTCCATTGAGGGAAACAGAAGTTACAATGAATTAACCTGAGCGTTAAGTTTTAGAAACAGAGCTAAACGCAAAAACTTTCATATTATGTTAGTTATATCCGTTCAATTTATAGGGAAGCGGCATTCATGGACGATATTGTATCTATATTATGTTCACAATAGTGATGCGTTTCTTGGATTCTAAGAGTATGACCAAATACCTATATATCCATTTAACAAAAATATATTGTTCAATGCTGGCCATTAATGCATGCATTTGTAGAAAACTAAAACCAATTGTTCTACATGTATATCCAATATCACAAGACAACATTATTACACTACACAAATCCCCTTAAGCACTTCCAATGTTAAAGGCCCCTCACGGTGGTTGTGTTTTTAATATGCACATTACATGCATCAATAATCTGACACAACTGGTGAAAACCCCATGCAGATATGTTATACCAGTATACCAGTTATACCAGTTATACCAGTTTTAATTTCTGCAAATTTCCTTACTGGGTATGACGTCACAGATGACCCATAAGTATTTATTTTTATTAATATTAATTTTATTTTAATAGTGTATCTTAATTGTTTTTCATAAATCGATCATGTACATAAAGCTACAAATTTCAAACAAAGAAATTCATGTTTATTCGCAACAGTGTTGATTTTTTGGAGAAAATAAATCTGAATTTGTACATTTGCGTATGCAAATGAGCACTGGGAATGACGTCACAGAAAATGAAAACTGGCATAACTAGTGACAGAGATGGAATATCAACATGGGGTTTTCACCAGTTTTGTCAGATTATCGTTGGCTGTAATGTGCATAATAAAAGCATAGCCACCGTGATGGGCCTTTAAGAACGGTTGCGACATATATGTGACGTACCATGACAAAAAATGGCCCAAAATTGCGGTTTGCAACCAGTGTAGTCCAGACCTGCCTGCGCATCCGCGCAGTCTGATCAGGGACTACTCTGGTCGCAATTTGTCAATGAAGCCCCCATGACGCTTCTATTGAACACTGCAGATCATTATCATGTTCAGGATGCACTACTGGATGCAACGTCCCTTAAATTACCATTAATTTCCCATTAATATACCCTTAATCATTAAAATACCATTAAAACGGCCATTAATTTTTGTTGCAATTAATTTAACGGGGTTCCACATAACTCATTAAAATGACATTAATTAATAAAATCATGCCCATTAATGTACAATTTTCCCAATAATGTGGCATTAAAAAACACTTAAACAAAGAACACATACATTAATGGCCATTCATTTTTGGTATGGACTAATTTTCACAGCAATTTTAATAGTCATTAATTACTAAATTAATGGCCATGAAAGCTACAATGTTATATGAAAATATTTATGACCATTAATTTTTGTATGGACTGACTTTAACAGCAGTTTAATGGCCATTAATTACCAAGTTAGTGCCCATGAAACTACAATGTGACATTAAAATAACCATTTCAAATTAATGGCCATTACATTCTGTATTTAATGGCACTTAAATGAAAAACAACAAACTAACTGAAACCTATATGGGCATTACATTTTGGAGTTTCAATTTAATGGCCTTTATTGCCAAGTAAATCAATTTTAATGGGGACTGAATTCAATGCAGATTACGATTTAATGGCACTTATGTTATTATGGTCATTAACCTTTAAAACGCTGAATAAGAAAATTGTCATCGGCTTATTTTTTTATTTATTTTTTCTGAAGCATAAAATCATGCTTCAGCAGCACAGTAGAATCTTCTTACTTTGAGACAATTCTACTGTGCTGCCAAAACATGAGAAGAAACGAGAATTCCGAAGAGGACAATATTTGTTTCCAGTGCATTACAGATTAAAAATATTTATCAAAACGGAAGATCTATCACATACTATGAATCCAAATGTTGGGCATAATGCCATAACCGCATAACGAAATAGCTTAACGAAATTGAATAGATTAAGTCTTACCCCACTGAAAATGTCACTGGTATTCCACTGGTGGTCCACAGAAACACATACACACAGACGACACATTCAGACAGACCACACACAGACAAACACACAGACCACACACATACAGACACACAGACCACACACAGACAGACACACATACCACACAGAGATAGACACACAGACCACACCCAGACATACACACAGACCACACATATACAGACACAGACCACACACAGACAGAAACAAAGACCACACACAGACAGACACACATACATACCATACACAGACAGACACACAGACCACACACATACAGACACACAGACCACAAACAGACATACACACATACCACACACACAGACAGACACACATACATACACACATACCACACACAGACAGACACACATACCAAACATATGCAGACACAAAGACCACACATACATACGCACACAACACACACATACACACACACATACCCCACAAACAGACAGACACACAGACATAGACACATACCATACACAGACTATCACACAGATCACACACAGACAGACACACAGACCACACATATACAGACACACAGACCACATACATACAGACACACAGACCACACATATAGACACACCGACCACACACAGACAGACACACAAACCACACAGACCACACACAGACATACACATAGACCACACACAGACAGACACACATACATACACACATACCACACACAAACAGACACACATACCACACATATGTAGACGCATACATACACACAGACCACACACAGACATACAGACAAACCACACAGACCACACACAGACATACATATAGACCACACACAGACAGACACACTTACCACACACATACCACACACATACAGACACACAGACCACACACATACAGACACACAGACCAAACACAGACAGACACACAGACCACACACAGACAGATACACACACCACACAGACCAAACACAGACATACACATAGACCACACACAGACAGACACATAGACGACACACAGACAGACACACATACCACACACATACAGACACACATACCACACACAGACAGATACACACACCACACAGACCACACACAGACATACACATAGACCACACACAGACAGACACACATACCACACACATAAAGACACACAGACCACACACAGACAGACACACATACCACACATACCACACAAAGACATACACACAGACCACACAGAGACATACACATATACCACACACAGACCACACACATACCACACACATACCACACACAGACCACACACAGACAGACACACATACCACACACGTACAGACACACAGACCACACACATACAGACACACAGACCACACACATACAGACACACATACCACACACAGACAGACACACACCTACACACACACAGACATACACACAGACCACACAGAGACATACACATATACCACACACAGACCACACACAGACCACACACAAGACATACACACATACCACACTACCACCACACACAGACATACACACAGACCACACAGAGACATACACATATACCACACACAGACCACACACATACCACACACAGACCACACACAAGACATACACACATACCACACACATACAGACACACATATCACACACATACAGACAAACAGACCACCCACATACAGACACACAGACCACACACTACAGACACACAGACCACACACAGACAGACACACATACCACACAGTACAGACATACATACCACACACAGACAGACACACAGACAGACACACAGACCACACAGACCACACACAGACATACACATATACCACACAGACCACACACACACCCACACACATACCACACACAGACAGACACACACCACCACACACCATACAGACACACAGACCACACACATACAGACACACAGACCAAACACTGATCAGCACACATACACAGAGACAGACACACATACCACACACAGACAGACACACAGACCACACGGACCACACAGAGACATACACATATACCACACACAGACTCCACACACAGACCACACACATACCACACACAGACCACACACAAGACATACACACATACCACACACATACAGACACACATATCACACACATACAGACAAACAGACCACCCACATACAGACACACAGACCACACACATACAGACACACAGACCACACACAGACAGACACACATACCACACAGAGACAGACATACATACCACACACAGACAGACACACAGACAGACACACAGACCACACAGACCACACAGAGACATACACATATACCACACACAGACCACACACATACCACACACATACCACACACAGACAGACACACATACCACACACATACAGACACACAGACCACACACATACAGACACACAGACCAAACACAGACAGACACACATACCACACAGAGACAGACACACATACCACACACAGACAGACACACAGACCACACGGACCACACAGAGACATACACATATACCACACACAGACCACACACATACCACACACATACCACACATAGACCACACACAGACAGACACACATACCACACACATACAGACACACAGACCACACATACAGACACACAGACCACACACATACAGACACACAGACCACACCCAGACAGACACACATACCACACATACCACACAGAGACATACACATATACCACACACAGACCACACACATACCACACACAGACATACACACATACCACACACATACAGACACACATATCACACACATACAGAGAAACAGATCACACACATACAGACACACACCACACACACAGACAGACACATACCACACAGAGACAGACACACATACAACACACAGACAGACACACACACCACACAGACCACACAGAGACATACACATATACCACACACAGACCACACACATACCACACACAGACCACACACAGACAGACACATATACCACACACATACAGAGACACAAACCACACACATACAGACAGACAGACCACACACATACATACACACAGACCACACTCAGACAGACACACATACCACACAGACCACACAGAGACATACACATATACCACATACAGACCACACACATACCACACACAGACCACACACAGACAGACACACATACCACAAACATACAGACACACATACCACACACATACAGACACACAGACCACACACATACAGACACATAGACCACACACAGACAGACACACATACCACACAGACCTCACAGAGACATGCACATATACCACACACATACCACACACATACAGGCACACATCCACACACAGACAAACACACAGACCACACACAGACATACACACAGACCACACACATACATACACACAGACCACACACATACATACACAAAGACCACACTCAGACAGACACACTTACCACACAGACCACACACAGACAGACACACAGACCACACACATACATACACACATACAGACACACATACAGACACACAGACAGATACACAGACAGACACACACACACAACGCACACGTATGATTATGCACACACCTATGTGTCGGAACAATGCTCTCGCAGTCTTTGGCTGCAGAGATCGAGGCGAAAAATAAGCGCCTGAATTACAGACTTACAACAACAACAAAAACAACTAGAAGTTAAGATGTCACATGGTTTAAATTATTTAGGATTTAAACGTGAATTACTTCAATATGTAAGTCAACAATCGAACAACATTACAATATTTCATAAGCAATGAACTAGACTGGTATAAAGGATTAAGACTAGTTTATGTATCATTTAAATCTGTAACAACATTTTGAGTTCCCAATTATGATACAACTAACCATTAACCGACTGGATCCAGTAACCCAACGTATGCGATATTGGGCTCGCATTCTATCACTTTCCAGTGTTAAAGACACAATACAATTACAAATCAAAAGACAGTCATAATAATACAAACTGGATAAAAGACTGGCACACATAGTGTGACTGACAGACACCTGTCGATTGATTAATTTATGCACACAACCAAACCACAGCAAGAGATTGCATAAACAAATGAACTACTGTCTGTTCCACGTATTGCTGCCTATCTCTCTCTATATTATATCTATATATTTTCAGGGTCATATATATTATGGAAACCAATAGAAATCCGCTGTGAAAAGCTTTTTTTGCAATATTCTTTGGTCACAAATCATCTACATCTGCCTAATCTGGGCATTTACACATGTAGCATATTTATGTTCAATCAATCTGTCCCACACTATTATTGTTAAAGTCCACTTGTGCAGAGCTAGACATACATGTAGTCATCATAACAAAGTCAGGGTGTTTATATGTGCGTGTGTCCGACAATCTTTTTTTTAAAGTACCGTAAAGTCTATCTCTCTACATGCTGGCTGCGGTGTTCTCATTCTTGGACAATTTGTTTCCCAAAAGCATACACCATTTTTTCTCTAGGATCTCTCATGTAACCAATTAACGAAAATGTCAAAATTCTGACCATGGTTGCTCTTGACCTTGGTCAACCACTTTCGATGACCATGGTTAACCATCGTTGACTGGCCATGGTCAACCACAGTCGATGGCCATGGTTAACCATCGTTGACTGACCATGGTCAACCATGCCTTATTGACCATGGTCAACCATGGCTGAAAATTACAGACCATGGTTAGAAGTGAAGTGACCATGGTCAGTCAACCATGGTTGGCGATGGTTCACCATGCATTTTTCTAGGATCACGAAAATGTAAAATTCTGACCATAGTTGCTCTTGACCTTGGTCAACCACAGTCGATGACCATGGTTAACCATCGGTGACTGACCATGGTCAACCATGGCTTATTGACCTTGGTTGGAAATGACAGACCATGGTTATAAGTGACCATGGTCAGTCAACCATGGTTGGCGATGGTTCACCATGGATTTTTCTAGGATCTCCCCTATGACCAATTCACGAAAATGTCACATTTTGACCATGGTCATCCATGGTGGACATGGTTGACCATGGTTGACCACTGTCCTATGGCCATTGGTTAACTATGGTCATCCATGGTTAAACCATGGTCAACTATGGTACAATTCGCCTGGGTAACGGCCTATCAACAGCTAAGGTCATCTAAGGCCGGGTCAGAATCAGAACTGAATACTTACAATAAAAAAACAATACATGTACATGTATATTCAGCACTGAAATCATAATAATCCTGATCTGATACCAGGTCCTCGCCACACCAGAATTACTTGGCCCCCTCCCAAAAGTAGTAGGATCAGTAGGATCAGTAGGATCAGTAATAATCTTACTACTTTTATAATGGGCAATAACCCAATTCAACTCCCAGGTAACAAAAGAGTCAAAGATAAGTTGTACTCTATATGGAAACAGTGGTATGGTATAGTAGTACATTTTATTACACACAGAAATTAAATTTCTTATAAATTCCGTAGTTCACAATATGTGGCTGTGACTAGAGAAATGGGGCTTATGGGTTTTGTGACCAGTGTAGATCCAGATCAGACTGTGCTGATTAGGATCTGGGCTGGTCATCATTTCATCAATAAATCATCATTGACATGTTTGGGCCATACGTTCTGAAAAAGAAGATCGCATTTGCATCTATGTAGACCCTGATCAGCAGACCATATCCAGTCATAAATCAAATGCCCTATATTGTCATGGTGCATTACAAATCATACACGGGGTATCCAATAACATACAATACATAAACATGCACGGATCAAGGTGGTTGTGTATTTTTATGTGGAAAGATCTGATTGTTTTTTTTATTTCTCACTCAAAAGTGTATGTTGTTACCACTCCATTGAACCGTCTTGTCGAGACGGTTCAACTGAGTGGTAACAACATATACTTTTGATGAGAAATGAGAACAAGAGTGCCGTAAGTCACAAAATACGCCCGTCGAATATGGGCCAGACAGCGAAGATGCAGAAATGTGAAGCTGTCACCAAGGCAAGAAACATTAATGAGAATCTGTATAGCATTATTTCTTCATCTCGAAGACGTGTGTATAGTTTCTGATCGATCGACTGAACAGATTCAGAGGAGTTGTGTACACAAACTCTGTACCCTATATAGAATTGTATACAAACATGTAGACAAAATGGCTAAGTTAAAAAGGTGATATTTGTGTTAAAAAATATTTGTTCAGCATACAAACATCAAGGTGCACATCTTCAATATGTGTAGGAGACGTGTGTACAGTTTCAGATCGATCGACTTAACGGTTTCAGAGTAGTTGTGTACACAACACAAACTCTGTACCGTATATATAATTGTATTGACAAATGTAGAAAAAATGACTACGTTAAAAAGGCGATATTTTTGTTAAAAAATATTTTTTTCGACATAAAGACACCACGGTGCACATCTTCAATATGTGTAGAAGACGTGTGTATAGTTTCAGATCGATCGACTGAACGGTTTCGGAGGAGTTGTGTACAGAAACTATGCACTTTTTCTGCCAGCGCCCGCCCGTCCGCCCGTCCGCCCGCCCGCGGTAAAACATAATACAATGTACAGTGCAGTCTGCGTTTTTCTTCCACCGTAGACAACACTTGCAAACTCAACGCGAACGCAACGCGAACGCAACGGTTTGCTGTAGCGTTGTATACGTTGTTTAAACGTATAATACGTTTCGTACACGTGTAATACACATTGTCAAACCGTTTAGTTTAAAAGCGTTATATACGTTGTTTAAACGTATAATACGGTTCGTACACGTGTAATACACATTGTGAAACCGTTTAGTTTAAAAGCGTTGTATACGTTGTTTAAACGTATAATACGGTTCGTACACGTGTAATACACATTGTCAAACCGTTTTAAAGCGTGTAATACGTTTAGCTTCAAGGCGTATAACACGCTTTGGCGTATACATATGTAGTGAGGTGAAAGCGTTGAAACTTGTACAACGCTTTACCTGGAAGCGTGTAGCTATATGAAAGCGTTGAAACGTGTACAACGGTTACACGTTTTAACGCGAATACCTGTTCGGCCCCGATCGCTTCGAGGCGGCCTTGTTTCGTCCCTTTTAAAATATCGCGAATACATGTACCTGTTCGGCCTGGATCGTTTACAGGCGGATCGTTTCGCACCTACATGTACCACCATTCCGCACATGCGAATTATTGTAAGGCAGACTCATTTCGCCCCTGATATGGAAAATGAATTATACGGGTGTAAACAACAATACATTGCAGCTCCATTATAACGCGATGGTCGGGGTACGTTGTATATAGTGCTCGCGATAGACAGACGCTTATTACAATGTATAATGCTCGCGATCAACAGGCGCTTAAAAGGATTAATTGTTAATAAATAATGGTCACGTGTCCTGCCTATTCATGCGGACGATTAGCTGTTGATACGTGCATAATCCCACCGAAATTCCGCATGAACTCTGAATTTTGTGTCAGCTTTTCAACACATTTACGGAAAATATTTTCGAAATCAATATCGGCGAAAACATGGCGACAGATCTGCGTATAATCCAGTGTTTTTTTTGTAATCCATTCCTTTCGGAATACACATTTACGGGTATGAAATTATTAAATAATTTATTTTTATTTTTGTTATTTCTCAATGAAGTATACGTTGTGACCACTCATTTGAACCGTCTCGACGAGAAGGTTTAAATGGTGCTCGCGGCATATACTTCTGAGTGCATAGAAGGAAAATATTTTCCCGCAAACATAATCGTATCCTCAGCATGAAATGGGTTACTGCATGATTGCCCCATGAGTCACACGTTCGCGACGTCTGCGGAACATCAAAGGGCGTTTTGACCAATCAGTAACATTTCAAAACATAGCCTAAAGGAATGGTCACGACGCATTTCTCGTGCTGAATGATGTCATACAATAAGCACCTGTTAGTTGACAGGGATTAGTGTTATCGATTTTTTTGCACAAAGCGACACACAAATCTCGTCTGTGTAATATCACAGGTTGAAGTAACGGACCGAGGTCTATAAATACATTAAATATGCCTAAAATCTTCAATTAATGAAGAAAAAAAATATTTTTTTTTTATTTTACACCCTCCATATAAAAATTAATTTTGTTTCTTCATTCATTGATGCTTTTAGGCATATTTAATGTATTTATAGACCTCAGAAATGGCGAATCTAGGAACTCTCGTATCTTTACGCTGAAGCCAGTCTATTTCAGTCACTAATCCGCTATACACCTCTCCCACGCGTGTGTTCGATATATGGAGAAACTGAATACACAGCGAGCTATATTTTTTTTTATTTTACACCCTCCATATAAAAATTAATTTTGTTTCTTCATTCATTGATGCTTTTAGGCATATTTAATGTATTTATAGACCTCAGAAATGGCGAATCTAGGAACTCTCGTATCTTTACGCTGAAGCCAGTCTATTTCAGTCACTAATCCGCTATACACCTCTCCCATGCGTGTGTTCGATATATGGAGAAACTGAATACACAGCGAGCTGCACACTGGTTTAACAGGGATATGGCCCGCGGATATGTGTCATAAATTACTTGGTCAAAACCGGTAAATTTACAAGGTTTATAGCGAAATAGCAGCCGACTGGCAATTTTTCTCGGACCGATTTTTAAGACTTGTTTTCAAATCTCAATCGGTCTGAGAGTTCAAAAATCGTCCAGAACCGGAAAACTGAAAATTTTAGAAGCCCTGCAGTCTAGAAGTATATATACACACACGAAGAACGATATGAGCATGCTGCGCATTCTACGCGATACACGGTTGGCATACCAAAACGTGTAATGCGTTAAAACCCGTGGAAACGTGTTATACGTATAACACGGTTTCATCTGTACGGTGCTGTGTACATGTAGAAGCGTGTAACCGTTCGTCAAAGAAAGCGTTAAATCGTTTAAACGGTTTACCTTAGCGTTGTATACGTTTACAACCGTTGTATACGTTTACAACCGTTGTACACGGATTACACACTTTTGAAACTCAATGCGTTGAACACGGTTTGCTCGACTTTCGCGCATGCGCAAGAGTGGGGAAACGCAACGCATGGCCGAAAACGTATTACACGTAGACGACACACGGTTTGAAACGCAACTAACGGAAACTCCACGGATACGCAACGCACAACACTTTGTACACGTATAAACCCGGAATATTTTGACAGATACAACTGGTACGTACCGTTTTTTAAAAACGGTCGTATAAAATTGCAGAAAAAAGTAGTTATATATTTTGGGAATGTTGACGATTATGTGTGTCTCATTCACAATTGAGAATTTACGCCCACTCTAGACCTACATTCTGGACCTGACCCTGTGGAAACCAATGCCTTAACTACCTTGGTATGGACATTTCCATGTTTTAGAATAGTCTACAGATGTGGCCGATAATGGAGAAATGGGTTACGCATAGGCGCTGTCTGATCAGGCCCTATAATGTTTGCCATTTACATGTACTATTTCAAACAAATTTCAAGTTTATATCTATTGCAGATTATGCTCTGGCTAAGCAAATGTTTGGTATTTTATCCCGTCAACACAGTGCGTATGTGCCGTGAGACACGGTGCCGTGAAACATTTTTGATATCCTGTCAATACGACCTAATCACCGCGTATGAGTATATGCGGTGACTGGGGTTACTTTTTTGCATTTTAAAGCCATTTTCAGGTGTTGGCGGGATAAATAGAATAGTAGGTTAGTGCCATGAATGGGAAAATATATCTAGCAAGGCTTAGGAAACGGGATGGGCGAGGCTCTGTTCTATATCACCATTATAACCTGAACTACTGGAATGTCTAAATGGTCCTAAATATTAGATCTACTGCACATTACACTTTGGCTATACAACAGAATCCCCCTGCACAACCCCTGCCACGGTTGCCTCCGGTTTGACCTTGTCCGGCAAAAACGGGGCTTCCCCAAGGGAATCCCCTTACTCAGCTGTGTCTTGGGCTTCTTCACGGGTGTGTGTTTGTTTTCAGGGGCCTTCCCCTTGGGCGTCGGTCTGTCGCCCACGTCCCATGGCTGGAGATATTCCGTGTCTTCTGTAGCTATCTCTGTGTCATCTACAAGATAGTGGTTTACTCGATACAGAAATGTTTTAGTTTATCACACAAAGCATACACGTATCTCTGGGCGTTTTTCATTATAACTCAGGGATAGCAACTCGAGTAACACGAGTACCAATGGAACAAGCAGAGTTCCAACTCGAGTTAAATAATTTGAACTTTGACCCTTACTCGAGTAACTGGAATCGAACACAGCCGTGTGGTGGGTTACTAGAGGTCCAACTCGAGTTGGACTCGAACAGCCACTATGCTTGTTCCTGTGCTACTCTCGTTACTCAAGTTTAACTAGGGAGTTACAGTGAAAAATGTCCTCTGTGTTTGCTGTATGTTTCTTTGTTTGTTGGGGTTTACCCAGGCGAAGTACGACCATGGTCAACCATGGTCAATCACTGCCAAGCACAGTTGACCATGGTTGAACCATGGTCAACCATCCTTTTTCATCACAATCGACCATGGTATTGAAAAAGCCATGGTTAAGCATGGTTACTAACCATTGTTAACCATGGTTAACAATGCTTTAAATGATGCTCACCCACCAATAAAAAATGACCATGGTCAGTGACCATGGTTAACAATGGTTTTGGTGATATTCAACCACGGTCCAGTTTTGACCATGTTTGACCATGGTTCCCAACCATGCTCACCATGGTTATAAGTTAAATTAATACAGGGTATGGAAGGTCATCGAGCCAATTCCCACCCTTAAATATAAGCACAACAATTATAAGTTAATGATTACCGGTATGTCAAGTGACAATGGGGTCAACCAACAACAATGCACATTTTTTACTTTTTACATTTTTACATGATCCAGATTTAAAGGGGTGTGTCGTTTAATGGGAAAAAAATAAAACGGACACTAAATTGTGCCATTCAGTCACTATCTACATTATGCGTGCAATATGCCACGATTTATCAGTTAAAACGAAGGTGAAAGTAAAAAAGAAAAGAAAACAAATATGACGATGGTGGGATTCGAACCCACGACCCTTGGGGATTTGGTGGCTGGTGATAAGTAAGTAAAATTACGTACTTCTTTTTATGCAACCACAGTAATGCATTACAGTTTGTGCAACTAGTGTATATTGTTGCATTCACTGCTGCGGATGTCATTGTGTAACATGAGAAGTTTCATGTAGTTTCATTTTTATTCGCCAAAGTTAATTCCCTTTGTCCGAATCTTTGCCGTTTTTCCTGTTGACCGTCGTACAGGTTAGAAAATGGCACCTTTTCATATTATGTTAGTTATATCCGTTCAATTTATAGGGAAGCGGCATTCATGGACGATATTGTATCTATATTATGATCACAATAGTGATGCGTTTCTTGGATTCTAAGAGTATGACCAAATACCTATATATCCATTTAACAAAAATATATTGTTCAATGCTGGCCATTAATGCATGCATTTGTAGAAAACTAAAACCAATTGTTCTACATGTATATCCAATATCACAAGACAACATTATTACACTACACAAATCCCCTTAAGCAGTTCCAATGTTAAAGGCCCCTCACGGTGGTTGTGTTTTTAATATGCACATTACATGCATCAATAATCTGACACAACTGGTGAAAACCCCATGCAGATATGTTATACCAGTTATACCAGTTTTAATTTCTGCAAATTTCCTTACTGGTATGACGTCACAGATGACCCATAAGTATTTATTTTTATTAATATTAATTTTATTTTTAATAGTGTATCTTAATTGTTTTTCATAAATCGATCGTGTACATAAAGCTACAAATTTCAAACAAAGAAATTCATGTTTATTCGCAACAGTGTTGATTTTTTGGAGAAAATAAATCTGAATTTGTACATTTGCGTATGCAAATGAGCACTGGGAATGACGTCACAGAAAATGAAAACTGGCATAACTAGTGACAGAGATGGAATATCAACATGGGGTTTTCACCAGTTTTGTCAGATTATCGTTGGCAGTAATGTGCATAATAAAAGCATAGCCACCGTGATGGGCCTTTAAGAACGGTTGCGACATATATGTGATTTACCATGAAAAAAATGGCCCAAATGCGGTTTGCAACCAGTGTAGTCCCAGACCTGCCTGCGCATCCGCGCAGTCTGATCAGAGACTACTCTTGTCGCAATTTGTCAATGAAGCCCCCATGACGCTTCTATTGAACACTGCAGATCATTATCATGTTCAGGATGCACTACTGGATGCAACGCCCCTTAAATTACCATTAATTTTACCATTTTAATATACCCTTAATCATTAAAATACCATTAAAACGGCCATTAATTTTTGTTGCAATTAATTTAACGGGGTTCCACATAACTCATTAAAATGACATTAATTAATAAAATCATGCCCATTAATGTACAATTTTCCCAATAATGTGGCATTAAAAAACACTTAAACAAAGAACACATACATTAATGGCCATTCATTTTTGGTATGGACTAATTTTCATAGCAATTTTAATAGTCATTAATTACTAAATTAATGGCCATGAAAGCTACAATGTTATATGAAAATATTTATGACCATTAATTTGTATGGACTGACTTTAACAGCAGTTTAATGGCCATTAATTACCAAGTTAATGCCCATGAAACTACAATGTGACATTAAAATAACCATTGCAAATTAATGGCCATTACATTCTGTATTTAATGGCACTTAAATGAAAAACAACAAACTAACTGAAACCTATATGGGCATTACATTTTGGAGTTTCAATTTAATGGCCTTTATTGCCAAGTAAATCAATTTTAATGGGGACTGAATTCAATGCAGATTACGATTTAATGGCACTTATGTTATTATGGTCATTAACCTTTAAAACGCTGAATAAGAAAATTGTCAGTCATCGGCTTATTTTTTTATTTATTTTTTTCTGAAGCATAAAATCATGCTTCAGCAGCACAGTAGAATCTTCTTACTTTGAGACAATTCTACTGGGCTGCCAAAACATGAGAAGAAACGATAATTCCGAAGAGGACAATATTTGTTTCCAGTGCATTACAGATTAAAAAATATTTATCAAAACGGAAGATCTATCACATACTATGAATCCAAATGTTGGGCATAATGCCATAACCGCATAACGAAATAGCTTAACGAAATTGAATAGATTAAGTCTTACCCCACTGAAAATGTCACTGGTATTCCACTGGTGTTCCACAGACACACATACACACAGACACACAGACCACACATTCAGACAGACCACACACAGACAAACACACAGACCACACACATACAGACACACAGACCACACACAGACAGACACACATACCACACAGAGACAGACACACAGACCACACACAGACAGACACACAGACCACACATATACAGACACAGACCACACACAGACAGACACACAGACCACACACAGACAGACACACAGACAGACACACATACATACCATACACAGACAGACACACAGACCACACACATACAGACACACAGACCACACACAGACAGACACACATACCACACACATATATACACACAGACTACACACAGACATACACACATACCACACAGACCACACACATACAGACAATATACATATATACACACATACATACACACAGACCACACACAAGCAGACACACACCATACACACAGGCAGACACACATATCACACACAGGCAGACACATATACCACACATACCACACACAGACAGGCACACATACCACACACATACATACACACAGACCACACACAAGCAGACACACATACCACACACAGGCAGACACACATAGCACACACAGGCAGACACATACCACACATACCACACACAGACAGGCACACATACCACACACATACATACACAGACCACACACATACATACACAGACCACACACAGACATACACACATACCACTCTCAGACAGACACACATATCACACACGAACACACACAGACAGACACACAGGCCACACACATACAGACACACATACTACACACAGACATAGACACATACCACACAGACCACACACAGACAGACAATATACATACATAGCACACACATACATACACACAGACAGACACACATACCACACACATACAGACACACACTACACACAGACATCACACATACCACACAGACCACACACAGACAGACAATATACATACATACCACACACATGCATACACACAGACCACACACAAGAGACACACAGACCACACACAGGCAGACACATACCACACATACCACACAACAGACATACACACATACCACACACACAGACACACATACAACACACAGGACATACACACATACCAACACACAGACAGACACAACATACAACACACATACATACACACCATACACACATAAATACACACATACCACACACAGACAGACACACATCACACACAGACATACACACATACCACACACAAACATACACACATACACACACACAGACCACACACAGACATACACACATACATACACACAGACCACACACATACAGACACACATACCACACACATACATACACACAGACCACACACAAACATACACACAGACCACACACACACACGTACATACACACATACATACACACATACAGACACACTACAGACACACATACAGACACACATACAGACAGACATACACACAGACACACAGACACACATACAGACACACATACATAAACACAGACACACAGACAGACACACATACACACACAGACAGATACACAGACAGACACACACACACACACACAACACACACGTATGATTATACACACACCTATGTGTCGGAACAATGCTCTCGCAGTCTTTGGCTGCAGAGATCGAGGCGAAAAATAAGCGCCTGAATTACAGACATACAACAACAACTAGAAGTTAAGATCTCACATGGTTTAAATTATTTAGGATTTAAACGTGAATATTACTTCAATATGTAAGTCAACAATCAAACCACATTACAATATTTCATAAGCAATGAACTAGACTGGTAGAAAGGATTAAGACTAGTTTATGTATCATTTAAATCTGTAAGAACATTTTGAGTTCCCAATTATAATACAACTAATCATTAACCGACTGGATCCAGTAACCCAACGTATGCGATATTGGACTCGCATTCTATCACTTTCCAGTGTTAAAGACACAATACAATTACAAATCAAAAGACAGGCATAATAATACAAACTGGATAAAAGACTGACACACATAGTGTGACTGACAGACAGACACTTGACGATTGATTAATTTATGCACACAACCAAACCACAGCAAGAGATTGCATAAACAAATGAACTACTGTCTGTTCCACGTATTGCTGCATATCTCTCTCTATATTCTATCTAAAATATTTTCAGGGTCATATATATTAAGGAAACCAATAGAAATCCGCTGTGAAAAGCTTTTTTTTATGCCACCGGGTTTCGAAGAAACGGGTGGCATATAGTGTTTGGACCGTCCGTCTGTCTGTCCGTATGTCCGTCTGTCCGTCTGTCTGTCCGTCCGTCACACTTTTCGGTTAACCATTTTGTCACAGTTTCTCAAATATGCTGCAGGTGGCATCCGCGTTCGACAGACGCATTTCTTGTTGCAATCTGCTTTGGTCACAAATCATCTACATCTGCCTAATCTGGGCATTTACAAATGTAGCATATTTATGTTCAATCAATCTGTCCCACACTATTATTGTTAAAGCCCACTTGTGCAGAGCTAGACATACATGTATTCATCATAACAAAGTCAGGGTGTTTATATGTGCGTGTGTCCAACAATCTTTTTTTTAAAGTACCGTAAAGTCTATCTCTCTACATGCTGGCTGCAGCGTTGTCATTCTTGGACAATTTGTTTCCCAACAGCATACACCATTTTTTCTCTAGGATCTCTCATGTGACCAATTAACGAAAATGTCAAATTCTGACCATGGTTGCTCTTGACCTTGGTCAACCACAGTCGATGACCATGGTTAACCATCGTTGACTGGCCATGGTCAACCACAGTCGATGGCCATGGTTAGCCATCGTTGACTGACCATGGTCAACCATGGCTTATTGACCATGGTTAACCATGGCTGGAAATTACAGAGCATGGTTAGAAGTGACCATGGTCAGTCAACCATGGTTGGCGATGGTTCACCATGGATTTTTCTCGGATCTCCCCTATGACCAGTCACGAAAATGTAAAATTCTGACCATCAATGGTTGCTCTTGACCTTGGTCAACCACAATCGATGACCACGGTTAACCATCGTTGACTGACCATGGTCAAGCGTGGCGTATTGACCTTGGTTGGAAATGACAGACCATGGTTATAAGTGACCATGGTCAGTCAACCATGGTTGGCGATGGTTCACCATGGATTTTTCTAGAATCTCCCCTATGACCAATTCACGAAAATGTCAAATTTTGACCATGGTCATCCATGGTGGACATGATTGACCATGGTTGACCACTGTCCTATGGCCATTGGTTAACTATGGTCAACCATGGTTAACCATGGTCAACTATGGTACAATTCGCCTGGGTAACGGCCTATCAACAGCTAAGGTCATCTAAGGCCGGGTCAACGGGTTTAGTACTAAATCCCATATATTACCTGTACATGTACATGTACAAATGGGGGGAAAATCGCAAAATCATAACTGAATGTACATGTATATTCAGCACTGAATTCATAATAAACCTGATCTGATTCCAGGTCCTCGCCACACCAGAATTACTTGGCCCCCTCCCAAAAGTAGTAGGATCAGTAATAATCTTACTACTTTTATAATGGGCAATAACCCAATTCAACTCCCCGGTAACAAAGGAGCCAAAGATAAGTTGTACTCTATATGGAAACAGTGGTATGGTATAGTAGTACATTTTATTACACACAGAAATTAAATTTGTTATAAATTTCGCAGTTCACAATATGTGGCTGTGACTGGAGAAATGGGGCTTATGGGTTTTGTGACCAGTGTAGATCCAGATCAGTCTGTGCGGATTAGGATCTGGGCTAGTCATCATTTCATCAATGAATCATCATTGACATGTCTGGGCCATACGTTCTGAAAAAGAAGATCGCATTTGCATCTATGTAGACCCTGAGCAGCAGACCATATCCAGTCATAAATCAAAAGCCCTATATTGTCATGGTGCATTACAAATCCTACCCGGGGCATCCAATAAAATACAATACATAAATATGCACGGATCCAGGTGGGTGTGTATTTTGATGTGGAAAGATCTGATTGTTTTCTCACTCAAAAGTGTATGTTGTTACCACTCCATTGAACCGTCTTGTCGAGACGGTTCAACTGAGTGGTAACAACAGATACTTTTGATGAGAAATGAGAACAAGAGTGACGTAAGTCACAAAATACGCCCGTCGAATATGGGCCAGACAGCGAAGATGCAGAAATGTGAAGCTGTCACCAAGGCAAGAAACATTAATGAGAATCTGTATAGCATTATTTCTTCATCTCGAAGACGTGTGTATAGTTTCAGATCGATCGACTGAACGGATTCAGAGGAGTTGTGTACACAAACTCTGTACCCTATATAGAATTGTATACACAAAAGTAGAACAAATGGCTAAGTTAAAAAGGTGATATTTGTGTTAAAAAATATTTGTTCAGCATAAAAACATCAAGGTGCATATCTTCAATATGTGTAGGAGACGTGTGTATAATTTCAGATCGATCAACTTAACGGTTTCAGAGGAGTTGTGTACACAAACTCTGTACCGTATATATAATTGTATCGAAAAATGTAGAAAAAATGGCTACGTTAAAAAAGTGATATTTTTGTTAAAAAATATTGTTTCGACATAAAAATACCAAAGCGCACATCTTCAATATGTGTAGAAGACGTGTGCATAGTTTCAGATCGATGGACTGAACGGTTTCGGAGACTATGCATTTTTTCTGTCAGCCGCCCGCCCGTCCGCCCGCCCGCGGTAAAACATAATACGTACTGTTTTTGAAAAACGGTCGCATAAAAATTGCAGAAAAAAGTAGTTATATATTTTGGGAATGTTGATGATTATGTGTGTCTCATTCACAATTGAGAATCTACGCCCACTCTAGACCTACATTCTGGACCTGACCCTGTGGAAACCAATGCTTTAACTACCTTGGTATGGACATTTCCATGTTTTAGACTAGTCTACAGATGTGGTCGATACTGGAGAAATGGGTTACGCATTGGCGCTGTCTGATCAGGCCCTACACTATTTGCCATTCACATGTACTATTCCAAACAAAAATAGTTCGCCCTACTTTCTAAGCCAATCGCTGGCCAGTATGGAGCTTTACTTATTTTACTTATTACAAGAGTTAACAGCAATAAGTTACATATTACCAGATTTAATGATTACAGGGTTCCCACTCTTTTGGGAAGACCGTATTCCATGACTTTGCCATGACTTTCAAGGACATGTTTTCGAAACTCAAGGACCCATATTTGCATGGATGATGCTGATGAAACGGTATCGAGCCTGTAATACACTTGTGTTGGGGAGAGAAGTTACTTCTCTCCCCAACACAAGTGTATTCCAGGCTCGACACCGTTTCATGTAGTTACTGTACTTCAGTTCTAAATTTACAAAATCCCGATTTGGTGCCAGGTGCCCTTACCACATCAAATCGTTTGGCTTGAATCCTGTGATACTCTCGTTACTCAAGTTTAACTATTAAAACAAGGGAGTTACAGTGAAAAATGTTCCCTGTGTCTGCTGTATGTTTGTTTGTTTGTTTGTTGAGGTTTAACGGCCTATCGACAGCTAAGGTCATATAAGGCTGGGTCAATCGGTTTAGTACTAAATCCCATATATTACCTGTACAAGTACATATACAAATTGGGGGAAAATCCCAAAATCAGAACTGAATACTTACAATAAAAAAGCTATACATGTATATTCAGCACTGAAATCAGAATAATCCTGATCTGATGCCAGGTCCTCGCCACACCAGAATTACTTGGCCCCCTCCCAAAAGTAGTAGGATCAGTAATAATGTTACTACTTTTATAATGGGCAATAACCCAATTCAACTCCCAGGTAACAAAAGAGCCAAAGATAAGTTGTACTCTATATGGAAACAGTGGTATGGTATAGTAGTACATTTTATTACACACATAAATTAAATTTCTTATACATTCCGTAATTCACAATATGTGGCTGCGACTAGAGAAATGGGTGATCAGTGTAGATCGAGATCAGGCTGTGCGGTTCAGGATCTGCGCTGGTCATCATTTCATCAATTAGATTGGTCAGTAAGCGAGGCTTACGGAATACTCCCCGCGTGGGCCCAGGTACCCCTAAAATATGTAAAAAATTCCAAGTGTGTGGGCTTGTGACCTTGACTCTGGGCTTAGCGGGAGCGGCATGAACGGGAATTTATTTGTCACAAGGTGGTGGAGGTCCATTGGAGCAATGCGTGTGTGAAATGTGAAGCAGATTCGAGCAAGGAAATATAAGTTATAACCGATTTCTCTGATGTTAAGTTTTGTAAAGAGACTAAGTATGTGACCTTGACCTCGAGATCAGCGGGAATTTGTCACAGCATGATTGCAGAGCCTTAGAGGAATGCATGTATGAAATATTAAGAATTTTCGATGAAAGAAATAGAAGTTATAACATACTTCTCTGATGTTAAGCTTTGTAAAGATGAAGGAAAGTTTACGGACGGACGGACGGACGGACGGACAACCTGACTCCAGAATAATGAAACACCCATCATGCTTTTAACAAGCAATATAGATAGTTATCAGCCAACAGGGGTGTGCTATTCAATCATGCGCTACACTGGTCACAAAACCAAATTGCATGTGCCAGAGACACATATAAGCTGCATCGAAGCATGATCAGTGAAGTGGAACAAGGGGAGATGAGATAACTTGTCATCAACATTTGAAAATCAATTGTGCCTTTCCATTATAAAAGTTTTGGAAATTTAGTTCTCGTACTGCGAAGAAAAAGAAACGGAATTGGAAATTCAATATGGCCGCCAATAGGGTTCTTCCTCATGTCACATGCAGTAGCGAATATAATCAAGATACATCCCAATACTCGGGTCTATCTGGATCTACACTGGTCGCAAAACCTGGTCACAGCCACATATAAGACACGCCATTGGATTTTGTACCTTCGGACAACTGCGTAATTTCATGAAATATATATACAAAATTCACAATATAAATGGTGTCAAAAGTTGACAAGATTTTCAGAGCACATGTACATGGGGAATTATGCTCTGAAAATGTTGTCAACTGTTGACATTATTTATGACAATTATTGTAAAATGATTTTATGAAATTACGGGCAGATGTCCGACGGTACAAAATCACATGGCGTGTTTCCAATAATATTGGTATATCTGTCTGTTTTCAGACCAACCTTTATGATCCAGCTCATCGCCCGTGTAGTGATATTCGATGTCCATGTTCACGTAGATCTGCTCGATGTCGACACTCTTCGCGCCCTGGTGCATCGCGTGCTCCATCATCGTTAACATGTCCCGGATATCGCGACCTATCTCTGCAAACGCCGGCCGATTCTTCGGGTACGGGTGCCAGCACTTCCGCATTATCTGGTACCTGTTGGGTTTGTGACAGAGGGACGAAGGTTACAATATACATCCATCGAGGCATGGCCCGACAAACAGTCCCTATAGGAGCCCCTTCATCACACGTATCATTCCCGATCACTGCGGTTCGGGTGCCAGCATTTCCGCATTATCTGGTACCTGTGTGTTGGACACACTAAAAGGGAATATATGCCCATCGACGCATGGCAACTGTTTGCCTACCCATGCCTCGATGGAGGTGCATTGGCCTTATGTCGAGCACATCATCCTTTCACTTACGTATTATCTGGTACAGTTTCACACAGTACTATTACCCTTAGACTGCTACACACAACAATAGTCGTCTGCTGTTGTTTTTATATCTGGCCTTATTTCTCAATAAAAGCATGTTTTGACAGCACTTCAGAATCATTTCCAATGGAAATGATTCTGAAGTGCTGTCAAAGCATTTTGTAAATTATTTTAAAGTGCTGTCAAAGCATGTTTTTGATGATAAACATGGATCATGCACGGACGGGACCTCGGTTTCTAACACTATGAAAGTATTATTCACGCCCAGAGAGGGGATTGAACTCGCTACGTCTGGTATTGACGTCCTATGTCCTAACCTCGAGGCCACAATCCATCCAGCACACATTAATATAGCGACAAAGGTTACAATATACGCCCGTCGAGGCATGGTTAGACAAACAGTTATTTTTTCTGACAGTGCCTCGGTGGACGTATATTGTCCCTACGTCATCCACATCGTCCCTGGTCCTTTCACTTACATCAGTAGCGTAACACTAATGGAGACTGTGCCTAAGCAAGTTTAACACACATTTCTAAGCCATTTGATCTTGCCCATGGGCACGTGTGTTGTATTGCTGGGCTATAGACTAAAAATATGGATGATGACAAATAAGCACATGAAATTTCAAGCTAATCTGACATACAATAACATGGTCATGTACTATTCACAAACAGCGCAGATCCTGATGAAGTGATCTGGATCCACAGTATTTGCGCACATTAACAGTACAGTCCGCATTTATTAAAGGGTTAAATGGTGAGATTTCCACCAACAAATATAGACCAGCATTAACCCTTTTCATGCTGAGGATATGAGGATACGCCATTGTGTTAGCGGAAAATCCTAATTATTTTTTGTTCTATGCGCGCAGATGAATATGGTGCGATCACCATTTGAACCGTCTCCAGTGGTCACAACAAATATTTTCATTGAAAAGTAACAAAAGTAAAATATTTAATTAATTTAGTACCCATAAAGGTGTATTCCGAAAGGAACGAGAAGTAGATTACCGAAAATGGAAAATCATGAATAACCTCCCTTAGAACAACTTCTTCTGGGGCCTTATTCCGCCAATTCATCGATGATGATGCTCTGTATATGTTGTAAGGGAAGCAACTCTTGATTTACCAAGTTCATTAACCTATTTATAAGACTAGTATATATATAGCCACAATCGAGTCTAACTTACAGGTGGTTTGGGCAGTACTGGGATTGGGGCATTCGTCGCCCGTGTTTCAGGTACTTCACGATGTCCCAGTTGTGCACCCCGGGATATGGCTTCTGTCCCCTCGTAAACAGCTCCCAGATCACTATGCCAAATGACCACTGAAGCATAGCAAGATATATACGAGGGGTGTTCCAAAAATAATGACAGTAGATGTTGTATAACCAAACTGAAAGTATCTGCAATTAATTTATCTTACGAGTCCCTTCAAAATACTCCCCCTTGGACAAAACATACATTTTGAGTCTCTCGATCCAGTTTTGAAAACATGTTTCATAGTTCTGAAGAGGTATACCCACCAGACACTGATAAATGGCTGACCCAATGGCAGACCTAGAGTTGTATCTCTTTCCAGATAAGTGATATTTCAGTCTAGGAAAGAGGAAATAGTCACATGGAGCCAGGTCTGGAGAGTAAGGTGTGTAGGGAAGAACTGTGAACTTTTCTTTCTGCAAAAACTCTGTCTTGTGAGCTGGAGCATTGCCGTGGATAAGGCGTACGTAATTCAGACCTGTTGTAGGACGACGGCGTTTCAGGTTGTTCAGTACGACATTTTTTATAGAACATCCCTGTGACTGTTTGAGACCTTCCGTTTTGGTTCAAAATAATGAACCCAGGTCTCAACACCAGTAACTACGTTTGCAAAAGCCTTTTTATTGTATGATGGATATATTTTAAGAAGTTTTTTGCCATTGTTAACCGGGCGTTCTGGTGCTCAGTTGTCTCGCATTTATTGTGGAGAAGGCGTACGTAATTTAGACCTGTTGTAGTACGACGGCATTTGTAGTAATTCTTCAAATTGTTCAGTACGACATTTTTATAGAACATCCCTGTGACTGTTTGAGACCTTCCGTTTTGGTTCAAAATAATGAACCCAGGTCTCATCACCAGTAACTACGTTTGCAAAAGCCTTTTTATTGTATGATGGATATATTTTAAGAAGTTTTTTGCCATTGTTAACCGGTCGTTCTTGTGCTCAGTTGTCAACAACTGGGGTATCTATCTCGCATTGATCGTGGAGAAGGCGTACGTAATTTAGACCTGTTGTTGTACGACGATATTTGTAGTAATTCTTCAATTTGTTCAGTACGACATTTTTATAGAACATCCCTGTGACTGTTTGAGACCTTCCGTTTTGGTTCAAAATAATGAACCCAGGTCTCATCACCAGTAACTACGTTTGCAAAAGCCTTTTTATTGTATGATGGATATATTTTAAGAAGTTTTTTGCCATTGTTAAACGGGCGTTCTTTTGCTCAGTTGTCAACAAATGGAGTATCTATCTCGCATTTATATTCCTAACTTTTAGGTTTTTCTTCAAAATTCCATGAACACGTGCTAAAAATGGAAAATTATTTCTAATTTTAGTTTTTATTATTCATACTCACCTGAATGGTTGCAAACTATTAGGTTGCTATGAAATCGTCCTAATAATAAAAAATCTGCCTACTCTAATCACTCAATTAACACACCATAGACCATTCCGCTCTACACATAGCCAGTTGGCTAGTCCGCTATTTACACCCCTTCTATTATTGTTAGGAATGCAGCTTCAAAAAGTTACTCATTTCCATAAGGAAATAAAACTGCTAGTAAAATAACATCCCGAAGTAACTTAAGTAGAGAGAAGATGAAACCATCAAGCGGGGTACGGGAGGAGGGACTACCTTACCATTCAGGTGAGTATGAATAATAAAAACTAAAATTAGAAATAATTTCCCATTTTTATGTCTTCATGCTAACCTGAATGGTTGCAATAATTCGTAGTGATGGTGGCAGGCTTTCTCACTACTCATACTCGACCGGAATGGTAAGGCAGATTTAACCCCTCGAAACAGACAAATATATATTTGGCCTAGGTACAAACTTGGGTATTACATATAATGTAAAAACATAGACTCACCATAGAAGCATAGGAGCGCCCAATCCGGCCCTCCCCCCTTTGTCAAGCGATAATAGATGAGGAGTGGATGAAGACAATGACCACCACGCTAGGCATGTAAACTGACTCGTAAACTCCGACCCTGCTACACTTGGAAAGCACGACGGAGAATGCTCATGGTATCGCAGCTTCTGACAGATGAAACCTCGACGAATGCTGTCGCCTGGCACTTCACATGCAACAGACTCAACTGAGATTATAAAGAAAGTCTTAACATTGTCTCATGATGATACATAACTCGTTCATATCGAGAACACATTATGAAGACGTCCTAAAAGCACTAAGGTCA
>CM055266.1:5034205-5078663 GCA_029237695.1 Conchocele bisecta
GCACTAAGGTCATCCTAACAAGTAAGTGCTTAGGCGTAAAACTGGCCATAAAGTCAGACCAAAACCATATACATACAAACTCATGTATGTTAGACAATGAGAAAAAAAAAATAATAATAAAAAATGACTAACTCAAAGGTAAAAACTAACCTTTCGCAACACTCCTGCAACAAACTGGTTAGGTTGCCTTGCCCTAATCCAAACATGTACACACAATAACTCATGGGCCAGCGTGATGAACAGTAGAAACCATTCATCACCACAGACACCCGTTCATGAACAAAAGCAAGTGAAGCTCATCTAGCGATGAGCCACACTTCCCAACCCCCATTACTCCACTGGAACTGTAATGACAAAACCGAATGATCGGGTTATCAGAAAGAGACCCAGCCGAGTGCAAACAGGTAGATCCAAACAGCCTCCTAAATGTGATGCTACCTACTGACTAACCCACAACTTCACCCGCTGCTACTAACGGACCCAGTTGCAGCATATCACCTGCCTGTTCAGATAGCGATCTTAGATAGAACTTGGAAAAAGTGTTATAATTTTTCCAAGTTGCCGCTCGCATGACCTTCCTGACGGAAATGCCCGAGCGAAAAGCCCAAGAAGTAGAGACTGCTCGCACCTCGTGCGGCTTGGGCCTAAATTTCACAGCCGCAGAGCCACTTACTGAAGTATAAGCTCTAGTAATGGCTCTACCTATCCAACGGGAGATAGTAGATTTCGATACCTCCCGCTGGCCTAAAGTCGGTATAAAGAAACGCTTTCGGTTGGACCGAATGTTCTTAGTCTTCCGAACGTAATGCTTCACCGCACGGACTGGACAGAGAGTGCGATCCACCGCCGCTGACAGACAGGACGGAGGGAGGCCCGGAACCACAATAGGTTCCAGATCATGTGAAGAGGGATTGTGTGTCTCATAGGAGAAAGTAACCGAGTTCCTGCCCACAGACATGTGCTGATCGGCCATCCAGAAAGCATGGAGCTCACCTCTACGCTTTGCAGTAGCGAAGGCCAGAAGAAAAGCGGTTTTGATGGAACAATTCAACAAAGTGGCTGAAGCCATAGGTTCATATGGGCTCTTGGATAACGACCACAAAACGCAAGACAGATTCCACCTGGGCGTGGAAGAGCGAGACACAAAACGCGCTCTAGCAAAATGTGCAATCATGGCCGACAATTTGATGTCAGTGCCCAGAAATTTCGCTGCGCCATTAGAAAACCTAAGCACGCTGGACAGTGCCGCTCTATACCCCCGGATGGCCGACACAGATAAATTCTTAGTATGAAAAAGGAACAAAAGAAACTCACCTATTTCACCTATAGTGGGATTGAGTGGATCGACCGACTGTTGATGGCCCCAATCCAACCAGGCTCTCCACTTTGCGTCATACAACTTTGTGGTGGATGGACGTTGAGACTGAGCGATAACCTTGGCAGCGTCCTCTGAAAAACCATCGCGTCTGACGGCCTGCCTGATAACCGCCACGTGTGAAGGTTTAGCATCCGCACATTGGAGTGAAGGGTCTTCCCTGCATGCTGGGACAGAAGATCCTGGCTGACCGGAAGAACTACGGGTGTTCTGTCAGCAGTTCCAAAAGCATGACAAACCAGCTCCTGGTCGGCCAACACGGGGCCACCAGAGTGATCAGTGACTGATCGTCGCGAATCTTCCGTAAGACTCGGGGCAACATCACGAACGGTGGAAACGCGTACCCGTCTAGATTGGTCCACGACAAGGACATTGCGTCCACCGCCAATGCCCGATGGTCGGGCACCGGGGACACAAACAGAGGCAACCGGTTGTTGAGCCTTGTCGCAAACAAATAAAATCCACGAATGCCCCCCCCCCATCTGGACAAGATCGCACTGGACACCGACGGACGCAGTGCCCATTCTGTCAGAACAGGAGAGGACTGCCGGGACAGATAGTCCGCTAACACATTCTTGTGTCCCGCTATGTGCCGGGCTCGCAAGGAGATGTGTCTGGCGTGACACCACAGCAGCATCTCCCGCGTCAACAGACACAGTCGGATTGAGTGTGTCCCACCTTGCCTGTTGATGTAAGCCACCACTGTCGTGTTTTCGGTAGAAACCAGCACCACCTGTCCGTGCAGAACGGATTCCGCCGCAGTCAATCCTCGGAATATTGCCAAAAGCTCTAACATGTTGATGTGTTCCCGAGCTTCCCGCACCGACCACTGGCCCGAAAAACACCAGATGAGCCCACCAACCTGTGCCCAACGCGTCTGTGGACAGAAAACGAGTCGGAGGAGGTAACACCATGGGAACTCCCTGTAGGAACCTGTCCTCCACTGCCCACCATCTCAGATGACGTTTGAAGAAGGTGACCAGAGGCAAAGACCGATCCAAAGGATCGCGGTGCGGCCTCCACAGCCCGAGTAAGTAAAACTGGAGAGGACGCAGATGTAACCTTCCCAGCACCACACACTCCGCAGCTGCCCCCAGAACGCCCAGGAGTGACAGAAACTGCCGGGCCGACAGAGATCCCCTGTCCAGTACCTGGAAAACTTTGGTCAAAATGCCTCGCACCCTGTCCAACGGGGCTCTGATGACCGACCGATCGGTCAAGAAGTTCATTCCCACATAAGAGAAATCCTGTGTGGGAACCAACTCCGACTTCTCGAGATTGGGAATGAGACCTAGACGAATAACTAAACCCCAAACCACCGCCAGATTCCGTTTGAGCGAATGAGCGCACTGATGGTGAATCAACCAGTCGTCCAGATACTGGAGCAGAGAGACCCCCAGCCGCCTGGCCTCCGCTGCCACCGTCTCCATGAGAATCGTAAACACACGAGGAGCCGTCGTCAGACCGAACGGTAACACTCGGAATTGAAAAACCCGATTCTCGGAAACAAACCTGAGAAACTTCAGAGAGCACCTGCGGATGGGCACGTGGAAGTACGCGTCCTGCAGATCTATGGTAACGGCCCAGTCTCCCGGACAAATGGCGCTCCGGATAGACTGAGACGTCTCCATCTTGAAACGTTCCGACAGGACAAACTCGTTCAGAACGGATAAGTCCAGGATCGGACGTAGCTCGCCGTTCCTCTTCGGGACTACAAAAAGGCGACTGTAGAACACCGGAGAGGACACGTCCTGAACCACCTCTATAGCTCTCTTCTCCAAGAGAGAAGCTACCTCTCTGGAGAGGGCCTCCCTCTTGACCAAATCCCTGTAGGGAGTCCATAGGGGCGGACCCCTTCGCAAGGGTGGTGGACCGTTCGAAAACGGGATGGCGTAACCCCGGCGGATTACCTCCCGTACCCAATTGGATCGCGTTATCCCCTCCCACTGGAGAGGAAACAACGCGATCCTGCCTCCTACAGGAGCGGAGACAACTGACATGGGCTGGTCCTCCCCAAACGAAACGGCCCAAGTTGGCCTATCTGGGAGGCCGGCGGGCCGGAGAAACCACCCCTCACTCGCCCCGACCGGAGACCAACACTACTGGGAAACGACCCCACAGGAGGTTGAAAATACGGAGCCGCCGGCGGAACCCCCGGAACCGTCGCTGTCGGTGCAGACCCACGGATCAAAGAACGAGAAGACCCAGTGTTCTTACCCCACTTCGCCTGAGAAGACACCCGCCCCCATGAAGTGGCGTGCCTTTTGCGAGCGCCACCCTGGTTGGAACGTGACCAACCCCTGGTCATAAACAACCGCTCTCTGACAGAAAAATCGTCCTTGGCCGCACGTTCGCACCTGCCTCCGAACAAAGAGTCAGAGGTGATAGGAGTTGAACGGAGCAAATCTCTGGCAGGACCAGTCAAGACAGACGAGCCGGCTAGCACAGCGTCTCTCCTGGACAAAAGCATGTCCGTAGAAGCCGCCAAAGACGTGCTAAGAATATGCTTGGAGGCATGGGCCGCCGACTGAAGCACCGCGTCCAGAGACGAAGAATCATCTTGATTCATCGTCTCCTTAGCAGCCCCCAAACATAAATCAATATGTGATGCCATAGCCACAATTGACCGAAGTTTAGAGTCAGCCGACTCCCATGCCTTAGCAAAATGCGAACCCGGGTCCGGAACCGACGATATACGGCGTCCTTATCCAGAAAAGGGGGTCTCAACGGCCACGCCGTATTGTGGGGCGTGTAGAACTTCGACCCCTGTGTGACGTTCAACATTTTAGGCACTCGGGACCCCGCAGTGGCCATATCCTTGCCAAATGCACCCTCAATCTCCTTAGCCAGAAGCCCTACTGTAGGAGAAAAGGGAGCCTCGGCAACTTCTTCGTCTCCACCACCGAATCAACCTCATACAAGGCATGAACCCGAGGTGGCGGTGGCGGCAGAGGCGGACACACGTCTGCAGGCAGCAGAGTGTACACCGCATTCAGAGCAGCCAAGAAGGAAGGAAGAAGCGAATCAAACTCACCCTCCACCTCAGAGTCCTGAACACAGCCACCCTCTACTGGGGCGCCAGCTAGTACCACGGGAACCGAACCATCCAGAACGCACCCCTGCCCCGGTATACCCTTCCCCAGCGAAGTGGCATGCCCAACAGGCACCGAATGGCAGTCCTCGACCACCATCCGTGGAAGGTTATACCCGGATGGCTCCACTGGCACAGGCACAACCACAGGCAGTGGAGGAGCCGACAAACCCACTAAGTTCTGGGACTTTGTCAGAGCCCCCAGAACCTTCGCCATCTGATCCAACAGAACTGTACTACGTGTAGAAGACCTATTCGACCGTCTCCTCCGACGAAGAGGAGAACGAGATCTAGAGGAACCGGATCCAAAACCTGAGAAGGACCTCGAGGAAGAGGAAGAACAAGACCTAGACCCCGAACCCGATCTCGAAGTGCTACGCCGATCCTGACCCCTACGACGAGATCGACTCCTCGACATCCGGGAACACGTAGAACGATGACCAACCGAAGACAAAGAACGTCTTCCTACCGGAAGCAGCTGGCTGTCCAAGGAAGAAGGAACCTGACCCAGAAGAGTCTGGTGCCCGGTGCCCGGAGAGCGCCCGGTGCCTGGTAGCTGGCGCCGAGCCTGCCCGGACCCCGGTGCCCGGTTGACCAGTGGCTGCCCGGTGCCCGGTGGTTGCCCGGTGCCCGGTGGCTACCCGGTGCCCGGTGGCAGCCCGGTGGCCGCCCGGTGGCCGCCCGGTGGCCGCCCGGTGCCCGGTGGGTCCCCGGCGCCCGGTGGCCGCCCGGCGTCCGGTGGCTGCCCGGTGCCCGGTGCCCGGTGCCCGGTGCCCGGTGCCCGGTGCCCGGTGCCCGGTGCCCGGTGCCCGGTGCCCGGTGCCCGGTGCCCGGTACCGGGCGCCTCTCCTGAGAGAAGCTGGGTCCGCTGTGAACCGGGTGATATCAGATCAAGCACCGGCCGCAGCAACCCTGTGATAGGTAAAGCCCGCTGAGAACCGGGTGATATAGGATCAAGAACCGGCCGCAGCAGCCCGGCATCCCCCGTATGGATCACCGGCCTATCACATGAGGAACGTCTCGAAGTCCGAGACCCCGAACGTACTCTGGACTGCGACTTACAGTCCCGCCCTAAGTCCCTAGAACGACGACCACCATCCTTACTCCAGCTAACTGGAGTACCGGATGACTGGCGGCCGTTATAGAGAGGCAACTCAATGTAAACCGATCCTCCCCCCCCCCCCCCGATGGGGAGATCCCATCTGACGCACCCTCCGAAGCCTTACCTACCTAGGAAGGCACCCCCGCTCCCAAGAGCTGGGACGCGGGCACAGACTTCTTCGACCGTGAGGCATGGGACCTACGAGACCCAGCCTTGCCCCACGTCGTATCCGTCCAACGGGCGGATAAATCACATGGCCTCTCCCTGCAACACCCGCAACAGGCAAAGCACCTGTCCTTATGGGTGTCCCACAGAGAAGTCATGTGCCCACACGAAGCGCGTGATTGCGGCATGCTAACAGGTATTGTCAACAAAACCCGATAGAAGACACCGCAAAGACGCCTAGAAAACACACAGAAAAAATGTGTCACGGGAGCGACTCCACTCGGGGACGAACCCGTCAGGGTCCGAATCGCGTACCTCGCGACCCGCGAAAATACGTGACACAGTGTAAACAACACAAAAAAAACAAAAGAGAAATAACCACGCAACACAATTGAGTGACAATAATATGTATTGAACAATATCCAATGACAAATAAGGCACAATACACGGCAGAAATTTAAAATTAGAACGAAATTATGGGAGATACAAAATATACCTGCACCTTGATAGCGTCCTAAAAATAATAGGAGGGGTGTAAATTGCGGACTAGCCAACTGGCTATGTGTAGAGCGGAATGGTCTATGGTGTGTTAATTGAGTGATTAGAGTAGGCAGATTTTTTATTATTAGGACGATTTCATAGCAACCTAATAGTTTGCAACCATTCAGGTTAGCATGAAGACATAAAAACAAGTTCGTCATTCGCGTTATCTGCCTTACAGTCAATCTAGCATCGATAAGAACTCAAACTTTCTCTACATTACTGTTAGTGGTAGATGTCCTAGGACGACCCGGACAAGCAGCATCTTTCAACCGCTGCTGTCCCGACTGAAATTTAGCAACCCACCTAAAAATTGTTCTGAGAGACATTTGACCTTCTCCATAAATCTCACACACCTCTTGGTGGATGTCGTTTGCCTTGAAACCAAGCAGAGACCTTCCTTTTATATAGGCCCTAATCTCTAACGCATGTTAAGCTCTATTGCCAGTCATTTTCTATATAGTGTAACGAGTACGCTATAAAGACATGTACATTGCACCGAGGTCAGTAATCGTATGGGTCCGATTTTTACCTGTGACATGAGTCAATGACTACACTACCGGTAGGTACAATGTGTTTTTTGACACATGGATTGCACGATCTGAGCGAAATAACGCATCAATGTCATTATTATTGGAACACCCCTCGTACGTCATTCTTGTATGCATATATCCTAGAAAACTATATCAAACGACCAATGACAAATAGGAAGAGACAAGCCATGTGATTTTGTACCTAACAATAAAATTTATAATATTTAGATCTTTATATTACCTAAGAAGATATCTCATGAAAAATATTTACAAAATGTATAATATTTTCCTTAATGACATTGATTGTTGACAAAATGTTCATAGCAAATGGTAATTTCCTCCGAATATTTTGTCAATTTTCATAAAATATAACAAAAAGTTTTGTAAATATTATTCACGAGATATCGCTCATCTTCTTAGGTACAAAAGCAAACGACGTATCTCATATGTATGTATCCCAGGGGCCCGTTTCACTAAACTTCTTACGGCTAAAATGTTCGTAAATGCAAATTTAAGATCGTCTGTTAATTTCAATTTATGGATTACATTTATAATTATACAATAATTTTTTGCAAGAGAACATTGTTAATGTGACATTTACAGACTATCATAATTTTGCACTTACGAACATTTTAGTCGTACGAGGTTTAGTGAAACGGCCCCCAGATACCTGTACCGACCGACCACTGAAGTTTAGGAAGATACACACTGTTTATTCACTCATAATACCCTCGCCGGCCGACTTGATAATGAAATGAACCACGAATCCTCAGTGAACTTGAGCTTGGGTGTTCAGAAGTGGGGTTTATTCAGAGCTCCAGATAAGGTGCGTATTGGCGTATTTTACGCAATTATTTTAGCTGAATACGCATTGATTATCAAAAGTGGGAGTACACAATACGTACAGCAATGTGAACATACGCATTCATTTTCAAATTGAATAGTGAAAATACTGTCATAAAGTTGAAAATTCACTTAGTTGAGCTGCAAGTGTTTGCTTTTTTGCAGCTCAAATAAGTGAATGTTTAAATTTGTAATTTTTTTTATCATTTGTTCCCTATTTAGCAATGACGAAACTCAATTATGCATTTGTAAAAATAAAATATGCACTGATTTTGAAATGAGGGGGTGTAGTACGCTTTAGACACAAATCTTATCTGGAGCTCTGGTTTATGTTTATGCATCATCCTTAAACACAAATTTTGGTCAAATATTATTAAAATTGTTGAAGTCATTCATAACATACTAAGAAATTGAAAGTTGTTACTAACGCAGGCACATACGCACAGACATACATGAACTACTGCTATATCCCGTCTTGCATATCGGTGAGGTAATATTAATAACAGACTTACAACATCAGATTTGGATGAGTATTTCCCCTTTATAAGGCATTCGAGGGCCATCCATTCCACATGTAACATGGTCGTCTTGCTCGCACTTGTATGGAGGTCGCGCGACAAGCCGAAATCTGCCACCTTCACATTGAAGTCCTTGTCCAACCTACAGAATACAAGAAATCAGTAGCCTATTTCACCAACATTGCAAAGTAAACTTTTCTAGCAAAGTATACTTTGAGGGAGTAATCATTTATTTTCCCCGAAATGCATTATTTTATAGAAATAACGACTGCATATATTTGATGATTAAACGTATGCAGAATTATTATACTGAATTTATTACATTATCACAGCCAGTTTGGCTGTGATAATGTAATACATTCAGTATAATAGAAATTAATAAATTTATCCTTAAACTGAAAATTTCTCCCTCAACGTATACTTTGCTAGAAAAGTATACTTTGTAATTTTGATGAAATCGGCTACTGTAACACTGTTGGATGTACGCCTCAACAATGTTGACGCAAATCAAATTTCTGTTATTGGATCTTGATCTCGAGTACAGTGGCCGCAAGCGTGTGCTATAGAATGACCATATGGATGATGATAAATAAGTATATCAGGGATGAGAGCCACATGTCTGAAATCCTCTGAAAACAAATCTGATGCCCCCTACCCCCTTGTCAATGTATAATAGTTGAGCAGATCAGACAAAATGTGAAACATTTTGAAATTTCACATATTAAATGACAAAACAAAACTGAAATCAGCCTAAAGGAGGACAATTATCATGCATGATGTATGAAGTTTTAAGCCAATCCAAATTGTATGCAGTTTAAGCCAATCCAAATTATGATAATAGAGATAGTAGGTAACCATGATCGCAAATCTCGGACAGACTGATGCACAGACAAACAGATAGAGCGGTTGGCGACTATATATATGGCTGTGACTGGAGAAATAGAGAATAGTAGGTTAGTGCCGTGAATGGGAAAACATATTTGTCAAGGCTCAGGAAACGGGATGGGCGATGCTCTGCCGAGCACATCCCGTTTACGTGCCACGCCAGATATTTTCCCATTCACGGTACTAACCTACTATTCTATTTATCCGTCAACACCTACAGATGGCGTTTAAATGCCAAAAAATAACCCCAATCACCGCACTCAGTCATACGCAGTGATTAGGTCGTAGTGACAGGATATCAAAAATGTTTCACGGCACCGCGTTTCACGGCACATACGCACTGTGTTGACGGGATACATAGGGCTCGTGGGTTATGCGACCACAGTAGTGCATCCGTACAGTCTGATCAGGACCTGCACAATTCCACCAATGAAACACCTGGTTTGCTTCTAACACGCAATATAGATCGCTATCAGGCTACAGGAGTGATAGTTTTCTGAGGTTTGTTAATATAGCGGTAAACAAATTTCTATGTCCGGACGGGTAGTGTTAACGCAGTAATATTGTACAACGCAATGCGCGTAAGCCATATATGGTATTGTTTGTTTTGTGTCACGTGATAGTTCAAGCACCAATCAGGTGCAGATACGTTTATGACATGATACATTAGGACTGCTATCTGGCAAATATCATTGCGTTTAGTAGTATATAGGGAGTCAAAATGATACCACCTAACGGTGGTATCATTTCCCCACCCTATATACTACCCCCACCACCCCCGAAAAACTCCAAAATTGGTTAACGAGGAAATTGTCACCCGACAGCAAATCGTGACTATTGGTGTCATAAATACATAAATTGAAAAGAGGTCCAATTAAACAGATAAATCTCATAGGTTATATACAGAAAATATGATAACGCCAGAAATAGAAAAGTTTTAAAATCTGTAATGGTTTCGGCTACCCAACGAAATAGCCACCCGATAATGCGCCGGGAAAAATATCCACCGAATTAATTATT
Organism: Conchocele bisecta; assembly: GCA_029237695.1. Taxonomy (NCBI): domain Eukaryota; kingdom Metazoa; phylum Mollusca; class Bivalvia; order Lucinida; family Thyasiridae; genus Conchocele; species Conchocele bisecta. The sequence continues at coordinate 5,044,278 of CM055266.1, forward strand.
TTCAGAAAAAAAAAATGTATGTTCAATTGGATTTTGCAGAATTCTATACGTCCGCGCGTGATAGTTTATATTTCGTATTTTCCTCCTCCCTTATAGCTAATTTATTTCGCAGATCAGCAACTAATTCTACCAGCTCTAGTCTACCCCGCTCACCTTTAGCCACAGGGCAGCGTAGTTGCTTATGTCTAAAAAGAGTTTGGGCACTAACGAATTTACAAGGGCATCTGGGGCATTGAAATTGCGGGGCTACACAAGGAAATTTTCTACGTCTCGATAGATGCCGTCGTAGATAGTCTTTACACACAAAAGTCTTACAACAAGTCGCACACTCCATTATATATGTATATGTATTTTTATATATTCAATTGGATGAAAAAAAAAACATCATGTAAATTTTTTTCATCCAATTGAACAGATAAATTTCATAGGTTATATTACAGAAAATATGATAACGCCAGAAATAGAAAGTTTGAGAAGAGAAGCCGAATCTCTAGGGATTACTTATATTAAACGGTTGGGAGTTAGGGGGTTGACAAATCTTATAAACGCCACAAAGAATGAGGCGTTTATGAAGCGGTTTACCCGCGCCCACAAACGAGGAGCCTTTAAGGACCTCTCACTAGCGGAAGAAGTTGGTAACAGAATTCAAAAAGAAAGTATTGCGGGGTTAAGGGCTAGTGTAATAAAACCTTCAAGCACCAATAATTTGTCCCAAATTAAACGCACGGGTGACCCAAATAATAAGAAAAAATCTATCGTTCGCGCGATAGTGGAAAAAGGTGAAGAAATATTGGGGGCTCATGATGAAACGTTGGAAAAGGTAGAAAATGGAAGACTTGTAGTTACATTATCCTTTCGTAAAAACATTGACATTAACGAGTCTGAACGCATGTCCGATAAACTCGCTCCGTATCTAACAACCAATTTTTATTTGAGATATTCATATTCTTACAAGCTAGAACATATGGAGGAAACTAAAAATGGAAAACCTAAAACTATAATATTTCACAAAAATCTCGGTGGTAGCGAACCACTATCATCAATGAAAACCGTTAAAAAATGGTTGTCAGATAAGGAGCAAACACGAATAATGTCCGATAAAATAGACAGACCAAATACAAAGTGGAAGTTTGTAAGATGGGTAGAGGTTTTTGTACAGTTAATACAGGGCAGTAGGGTAATAGATTTGGGACTACAATCCAAAGAAGTAGCAGGAGGAGAACTTCCAGAATGGTTGAGGAATAGAAAAGGTATGTATTCTTTAGATAAGTATAATGACGATCTTTGTCTGTTCAGGTGTCTAGCTATGCACCTTGATAAAAAGATTAGACCTGACAGATGCACGGACAAGGCGAAAGAACTCAGTAAACAATATACCGGTAGTAATGCGGTTTCACCAATTCCTTTTTCAGATCTGAAAAAGGTTGAAGAGTTTTTTAAAATCGGTATAGAATTATATCAACCGACACAAGGTGGTGTTAGGTGGTTGAAAAAGGTACCAGCACACTATGATGCACTAGGTAATAAACCAATGACAATAGGACTGTTTAATAATCACGCATTTCTGATAAAAAACCTTAAAAACCTATCTAAAATTTACGCCTGCGATAATTGCAAACAGAAATTGACGAAAGCGAGTAATATGAAGAGACACGGACCAAAATGTATGAGAGGTGAGACAAAAGTAATATGTGATGGTAATTATTTAGAGCGCCCGCGTTCGTCGTTCGAGAAAGCGTTCTACCCAAAAGGTTCTAACAGTTATGGTGCGATCGATTGGATGTACTCTGTGGAAAAGCGGGAGGGAATTCACATTCACCATGAACAGTGCGGACACGGAGGTGAAAGATGGATTTTAGGAGCTCCAGTAGATGGATACTGTCCAGAAACCAATACCGTATATCAATATCACGGCTGTTACTGGCACGGGTGTGAGATTCATGCAAAGCATAAAAAAGAAGAACGCGCATCCACAATGAGAAGAGATAAATTTATTAGAAGCAAAGAATTCAACCTAGTAGTTATGTGGGACTGCGAATTTCAAAGAACGGGTAAAGATATAAAGATCGGTTGCGACACTACTCTTTATCCATATCAGATAGTATACGATTTTGAGGCGTATCTCCAGCCAGAAGTTGAAACTATCGGTAATAGTTTAGAGTACGAAGCTGAGCACGTTCCGGTAAGCGTTAGTATAGGAGATAATTTCTCAGGAACAGTAACTCATATTTGTGATAAAGATCCCGCAAAACTTATAGAAAAATTCGTAGAAGATTTGAAAGTCAGGGGAAAAGCTATAAGAGAAGAAGTATGGTCAAGATATGAGTTTAATACAGAATATTTACGTGAAAAACAAATCGCCCAGATCGAACAGTGGATAGAGCAAGTACCGGTTATAGGTTTTAACAGCAGTAAGTACGATATAAACTTAATAAAGAAATATTTAGTAGGTGAACTGTCATCAACAACGAAGAAAGTAATGGTTGGAAAAAGGGCGAACGCAACAATATTTCTATTTACTCCGGAGTTTAGATTTCTTGATGTAATACTTTACCTAGGACCTTGTGCAAGTTACGATAGTTGGATAAAAGCCTACGATTGTAAAGGACAGAAATCTTTCTTTCCTTACGAGTGGTTCGATTCTACAGACAAGCTGGATTACCCGGGACTACCGGATATAGAGAATTGGTATTCCAAACTATCTGGGAAAATGTTAATAGATGAAACAGATTTAAGAAAATGTCGTAGAATTTTCGAAGAAAATAATATGAAAACTTTCAGAGATTGGTTGAAATATTATAACGATTTAGATGTAGCACCGTTCCTAGAAGCTGTGGGAAAAATGTGTGAATTTTATAAACACAGGGGTGTAGATATTTTCAAAGACGCGGTAACACCACCGGGTGTGGCTATACAATATTTATTGAGAGGAACCATTAAAGAACAAAAATCTTCAAAGACGATTATACCGGAGGATGCTCTATGCGCACCGAAAGAAGAAACATACAAAATGATGAAAGACGCTCTAGTTAGTGGTCCATCAATAGTATTTACACGATATGCAGAAGCTGGTGTTTCAAATATTAGAGTGGGTTCCAAACCTTGCAAGGCTGTTTTTGGGTACGACGCAAACGCGTTATATTTATCTACGTTAAATAAAGAGATGCCATGTGGGAAAGAAACTATACAACATATAGATTCCCCACATAATCCTAAACTTATTAAAATGTTTTGTAAAAGAGTTTTATCCGGAGACTGGTTTGGGTTTGCGGAGGTGGATATAGAAGTTCCACACAACTTAAAAGATAAGTTTTCTGAAATGTCTCCACTTTTTATAAACAGAGAAGTAGAGGTTGATGAAGTTCCCGCACACATGTTAAAATATTTTTAAAATGATACTGGCAGACTAGAGGAAATGGAAGAAAATTGGTGGGATCTATGTCGACCACTAAAGTATTGCTGTACGCGCCACTGTTGAAATGGTATTTAAAACACGGCCTAGAAATAACGGGAGTTCATCGTGTTATAGATTATATTAGTGGTAAACCCTTCGAATGGTTCGCTAAAGAAGTTACAGCCGCAAGACGAACGGGGGATGTAGAACCAAATCAGAAACCGGTGGCCGACATAATGAAATTATTAGGAAACTCGTGTTGTGGAAAAATGATAGAGGCAACGGAGAGACATTTAAATACGACATATACGCGAGGCGAAACCTGTGTTGACAAAGCATTAAGATCCGCGTATGTTGATGATTTGGAAGAGATAGGAGATGCGTACGAAATATCTTCAAGAAAACCCCGGTGCTCAGTAAAGAGACCATTCCATTGTGGAATAGCGGTTTATCAACTAGCTAAATTGAGAATGTTGGAATTTTACTACGAATTTCTAGACAAATACGTAAAAAGAGAAGACTTTGAATTAATACAGATGGACACGGACAGTATGTATATAGGAGTTAGTTGAAAACGATAGAGGAATTGATTAGACCTAACTTACTAGACGAGTTTGAAAAAGAAAAAAAGAAATGGTTGGCTTGGGATAAATGGAGCGAAAGAGAGCCAGGACTTTTCAAAATGGAATTTAGCGGAGATAGGGCGATAGCGTTATCTAGTAAGTGTTATTTCGTAGAAAAATTTAATTCAATTAATAAAAACTCTGCGAAAGGAATGTCCAAGAGAACTAACAATTTAAATTGAGATAGATATAAACGAGTACTAAGTGAAACTACAGAAGATGGAAAACACATTATAGATGTAGCGCAAAATAGAGGATTTAAAATGAAAGACGGTGTTATGAAAACGTACTGTCAACGAAAATTAGGACTCTCGGCGTACTACGATAAAAGACGCGTGTTATCGGACGGAATACATACGGAACCTCTTTAATTAATTTTAAGAAAATTAGCAATCTAAAAACTCTGACGATCCGGGGGTAACTGGGTGTCAGAAGGCACCGCGAGAAGTTCTTCGCGAACAAACCCTCGAGATGGCCCATCATCCAAATAGTAGAGCACGGGCTCATCGGGTTTGGTAATAGATCGATCTAGATGATATACATTGAGAGACCACACGGGATCAGTCGCGCGGCGGCTGCCACCTTCGAGCTCTCCCGGTTGATAGAGGTACCGGACGTCAATATCCGATGGAAGCCGTTGCTCCTCTAAACCAACGGGTCGCCCGCGCGAGACGGCAGAGGGCTTGCTCGTCACCCTTTTGGACTTGATAGCATCTACGGACTTCTTACCTATCAATCTGGTCACCTCTCCGTTCAGTGCGGAAACCACGACGGGCAGTCTGGTCACCCACTTGGTCGATCGCGAATGAGGGTCTACAAGTTCTTTAGCGTATTGGTGTCCGAACAGTCTCTCAGCCAGGGTTCGATTGAAGCGCTCCACGATCCCCTGGTCCCGGTGGATGTTGACGCGGCCGCGTCTGACAGAAACTTTGTGCTTAGACAATAGATGAGAGACCGCGCCCCATGAACTCGCGGCCGGGATCGACCTGGAGAATATTCGACCATTTGAGAGGACTCCTCTTATGTATTCGGGAAAGAGCCTCGGCCACCTCCTTAGACTCTTTAGTGGCCAACGGCTCAGCCCCCTTATAACGACTCGCTACGTCAACGATTGTCAGCGCGTACTTGTACGTCTTGCGACCGACGCGATCGTGAGGGAGAAACAGGAGATCCGCTTGGTGAACTTGGTTCGGCACCGGCACGTCGAATTTCGGGCGCGGAATATTGTGAGGCGCGGGTAAATAGATCTGCCAGATGGCCTGCTTCTTGAGCCATTCCTTTTCGGAAACCTTGGTCGCCGCCTCGAGGTTCTTGATGGCCGCGAGGAGTCCCTTCCAGTAGCCGCGTGGGCTATAGTACGTATTCGCCAGCTTGCGCGTTAGTTTGGTATCAAGTTTGCGCGTGTTCATCGTATGCGAAGTATTCTAATATATCGGACAATCTCCAACATGCACTCGTCAGCTCGTCCGGTAACTGCGTCGTTAATAATAAACCTTTGTTGGAAGTACAATCGCGATTGATTTTGGAGGTTAAGTTCTGAAGGAACTCGGAGGAATCCAATCCCCCAGGATTGGTGGGGGAATCTAACATCCGCTTTGCGAAAAGGGTGGCCGTTTTTTCGTCCTCGCGCCACGTCTCGAGAGAATGTTGGGCCAGACGGATCATTCCCTTTGTGCCAGCTATACGGTGTTTAAGGGCCGTGTAGCCTACATCGATCAAAGCGTAATAAAGATCGTCAACTAACATCGTTATATATATATATTTAAACAAGTTCAATTGCTCATTTCAATCTCGATTGAATATATAGTAGCTGACGAGACCCACCACACTCATTCCCACGACGATGAACGCGATCTCGTGGTCTTTTTGGGCCTCTGACGGTACATAGAAATCTGAAAGTTGGGGCTCGCGATCTAGTCCCAATTTCATTGGATCGAGACTTCTCTGCGGATATGCCAGCGCGTACTCGCGGTTGGCTTCTTCAACGTTCTGGAAATTAGCGCGGTGTGATTCTCGCGGCGAAGCTCTTCGTTGACCCAGTCGAGATGGGCGGTTCGTTTTTGTGACCACGCTTCCTTTGCGCTATTGAGTTGTTCTACAGCTAAATCGTGACGCTCGCGCTCCTCATCCGCGTTCGAGTTTTGTAGTTTAGAGAATAGAAAGTTGCTGCCGCTGAACGCCAATGCGTTCACGAGCGCTCCTCCTACTATTATTATTCCGATCGTAGCCATTTTATTTCCATATATTAACGGGTAGAATTCCAGCTTTAATTAGATAATATCGGGTCCAAACTGCGGCCGCTACATCTAAGGTCACGAGCCCTACGTCTCTCACATTAAAGTCCAATTTGGGGGCGGACCCTCCTAAGGCCACCTTCGATAGTCGAGCATACCCGATACTGAGACCCGATATCACCACGGCGTGATAAAGCGCATTCACTATCATTTTACCATCGTGTTCAGCCATTATAATTATTGCATATAAAAGGGATCGCGTTTAATGTTTAAATGGGGCGCATCCCTCAACACTGTTGAACGCGATTGGATTGGAACCGCATCCAACAGTGTTGGGTTTTTTTTTCAACCTTGTTGATGATAGGGGGACCTGTTGTTGAAACGATAAAGCACATACAGGGTGCCCACAACCGACAGACCACCAACAACAACAACCCACGGGATCCAATCGAGATTGGATTTCCAATCAGGATTGGTAGTTGGAGCAATCGGTTCCAATCCAATCGCGATTGGGGGAGAAACAGCTGCCACCGGGTGTTTTGCTGTCTCTGTCTCCGATTGCAATGACCGTTTGGCCTCTCGAAGCTCGGCGAGTATTTTATCTTGTTTAGCTTTTCGTGTGGCAGACGCCGCTCGCCCAGCTGCCTGTCTTTTGGGATTTTTTATATGCGGTATGTCATCCAGTGGTGGAGTAACACTCGGGTTCGATTGTGTTGGAGCAATCGCGTTCAACTCCGTCACTCTCGCAGGTGTGTCTTGTGTCATCATTTTCTGAGCTTATAGTTCGTGGGCATACATGTCCAAATTGACAGTGTTTACCCGTGGTCAACGCGGTTGTCAGCGGAGCTAAGTACATTCCAAACTTGTGATAAATTGAGCAGCATGCTGTTCTAAGAGTGTGTCCTATAAAAGGGTCAGTCTCTAGATCGCGGTGTCTGGTATAGGGAGAAGTATACTAACGGTGGTAGCGTACAAATGAATAGCCGCCGATCCGAGAGTTTTTGTCATCTCCGCACCTAATTTGGATTCGTATCGCGCGTACATTGTATCGACCTCCGCATCTGACATCTTATCCACCTGACAAACTGAGAGACGCCTACCGAGATAATGATCCGATTGTCCCCCAGCAACCAGCGCAGCCAACCGCTCGCGTCGCGCCGCGTTTTCATTCGGAGTCGTTGCACTCAACCCAATACCAACTGCCGTTGGAGTTGGAGTTGAACCTGATTGGGTTGAGGTTTCAGTTCCTCCCAATTCGCGATTGGTGTTCGATCCCGATTGTGTTGAGGTTTCTTCCATTAGCTGATCGAGAAGTTCGTCGCAGTTCATTATTGCTAATTTTCTTAAAATTATTCTTACAAGTCTCATAAGTCTAACATATTGCCAAGCGCACCACCAGATACTTATGATCACCGTTATGCTCGCAATAAAGCTCGCAGCGGAGCAACAAATTCTTATCAATTGCTCAGCATTGTTAAGCATTTTCTCAGCATTGTTAAGTATTTGTTAAGCATTATTCAACACTGCTCAGCAATTGCTCAGCATTTATTCAGCATTTGTTCAGCATTGCTCAGTAATTGTTCAGCATTGTTAAGCAGTGTTCAGCATTTGTTCAGCATTGTTAAGCATTTACTCAGCATTGTTAAGCATTTACCCGGCAGTTACTAATTAATTACATTATAAGCAGTTGGTTGATCAGTCTTTAGCAGAAGCTTGGTGTGTTTAGTTTCCGAAAGTATCTGTCGAACCTCCAGGCGCTCCTCGCGCGTTGGGATAACGTCGTTCTCTCTAAGACATTCATCGAATGAGTCTCGGTCCTTGCAGTGGAAGAGGGCGACCCATTTCGTTTGCTCGCGCAGATCCTTGAGGACGGCGTTGTACTTTTGAGTGGAGATCCATACGCTTTGCCTCGCATGGCGGCCAGAAAATGCGAGCTCGGAGAGCATGTCCTTGTTTTTGGTCATCGCCGCCTTGGCCGAGCAGTCGTCAATCACGTATAGGGTGGGCTCTCCCCGGAATATTTGATAGAAGACACGCAGCCAACCGTGAAGCCTGTCGCCGGGGTCAATAACGTATACCTCAGGGTCGGTCCATATCCACGGGCGCCGCTGACAAGTATCGTTGTGCCGCACAGTGGGACACAGGATCACAATGTGACGAAAGGCATCGCGGTAGGAGCCATCTAGCAAGTCCAGGATGAAAACCGTTTTTCCGCATCCTGTCTGCCCACATATTATGGCAGAGTGGGCATCTCCAATCGTGAATTGGTATTGATTGCTAAATTTAGTATAAAGCTGAGACGTATCGACCATCTTCTATATTGAGTTGCGCGTCTGTAATTATATATAAGTACACGTTCAATGGCCCGGCTCCATCCGCCTCTTTGGTTATCTGGATCGTCACACCCGCACTAGCGTTCTCAATTTGGCGTCCACTACCGTGCATTTGATTGTCGTCGCTGGCTCGCATGCCTAGCCATAGAGCGTATTTGGTAGTCAGAAAATCCGAGAGGGAGACGTCCGAGAGCTGCAGGTCTTTGGCAACCGCGGCAACCTCCGGGGAACGCATAGAGCCGGAAGCAAAATGTTTTCTTACTTCGTCCCACTGCTGGTGCGCACGAAGACCCGCGCTGTGGAGTTGATTGGGTACTCCCTCGATCGTCACCTCTACCTTCGTGATTTTGGTGTTATAGAATTTGTCGGATTTTCTAGCACCGAGCGCGAACCGAGCATCCTCGAACAACATCAGTATACCTTTCATCGAGCGGGCGGGTACGTTGACGTTAATATTCCACAATGTGTCGCTTTCGTCTTTCGTCATCTTGCGTTGGCGAAGAGCTCGGTCGTAAAGTATGGCAACGCGCCCGACATACTGGGATCTGATTAATCGCGCGAGTTCGGGCATCGTGACCATGTCGTACTCCAGCGAAAACATTGTCGATCGTATACTTCGATGTCATGTCAGTGGCTATGAGAACTCGGCCGTAGTCGTTGAACGTTAGTTCGTATTCGAGGCGGTCCGCCAAAGCGCTCTGATAGTAGGGCATGTCACTCTCCAGCAACTCAAAGTCGAGCGGGATGTAGAATCGCTTGCCGTAAGCGGCCGCGACCGCGTTGTTGCTCGCGACGTTATCTGCCTTGTCACCAGCCCCGATTCTAAGTCTGGTTACGTTCTTATTTCGACTGGTGTCAATACCCTGATAGACAGCGTTTTCGCGCTCTTGCACCGTCTTCCACAGGTCCTGGTAGCAATGGTAGACGTCGCTGTCATCGATCGACATCACCTCATTACCAGAAATCTTTATAATGGTCTTCTTGACGATGGCGCGACCCAGGTTCTGAACGATGGTTCGGTCCGCGTCCGTCGACGTAAGCGAAATAGTGAAAGCGAGGCGAACAGTCCCCGGCATAATGACGTCGCTAGCTCCGAGGTTGGGGAAGCGGACTAAGAGCTGCTGGTTCTGGTCGATCATCGATGGGTTGTTCGTAATAACGACACTCTGTCTCACACCTTTTGCCCCGAGGGGCTCACGCAGTCTGCGATATGGATTGAGTTTGCGACCGTATTGACTCGAAGACATAATCTATTAAACCTGTATGGATTTGTCTTTAATATAATAATAATTATTAAAGATGGCTGGTCTCGATATTGGCATGGACGAATTCGATCGCACTACGGGCGACCGAGACGATTACCTCGATGATGATGACTTCGAGAATATGCTCGATGACTTCGAAGAAACGACCTTCATAGAGACCCCACCCGAGAAGTATCCGTTTCCCGGGTGGGCACCCGAGAATACACGTTTGTTTAATACAGACACACCTTTACAAACGTGGGAGACCCCACCCGAAACTCCGGCATGGGCGGGCGGTGCCGATATTCCTGCGGGGATCTCCAAGGGTGAGCTGGCTCCTCTCATGGAAACGGATTCTCTGGTGAAACGGTTGGAGAGCATAGTGTCTAAACACGGCATCAATGCCACGTTGGAGTTACGCAGCACTAACAGAGGAGACCTGTGGGTTAAATGGAACAAGACCTGGAAGTTGCTGACGTACAAGAACGACCCGACCCGGTTCCTCAGCCCCTCTTCCTTGAACCGATATGGAGCACTCTTCGCTCGAGCTCTCGGAGTGATCGATGATCATCGGTCGCAGGTGCCTAAAAAAATGGTAAAAACCATACAGGCTACCGACGAAACGCTGGCGAAGACGGCCGCCGCTATAGAAACGAGCGATATCAGCGAGGTCCCTCGTATAGTCACCGACGCTATTAACACAGTGGAAACCACGGTCAACGAAATAAACGGCACGAAGTATGACCCACCGTTACCTCTTCGCGAACTCCTGGGACTCGATAAGGCTCTGCAAACAACCCGGGGCGAACTGGTCAATAACCTCTCCAAGCTCTCAGCGCTGGATGACCATATCGCGCTAGAAGAAAGAAAACTTGGGGAATTCCGTGGCGATAGAGAATCTACCGAGAGGATCAACAAACTCCTGCGGTCGTTGCGGGATGAAAGAGAAGCTCGCTTGGAGGCTGCCTCGACTAACCGTGAGACACTCTCTGGACAATTAAGTCGGAGCCACGGAACAATCTCGAGGGTCCTGCACGAGGACACGACACTCGGTGAGCGTCTTCGCACTCTGTTCAGAGAGAAGGGCTTCACAATAGTAACCATCCTCACAGCTTTCACCATGATTATATCGACCCTAATTCTATCTATATCGTCTCTAGTTCTATCTATCACGGGTGGTTCGGCACCAGCACCCGAGCCAGCGCCCGCACCAGCACCCGCGCCATCCGGCGGAGCCAAGGAGTGGGTAAAAAAACAACTAAAAGCCCTCGCCAGTCTCCTGGCTAAATTAGCCGGAAAGGTGGCTGCCGCGCTGCCTGGGTTGATCGGGGGTATCGTCTCCTTCTTGCTATCTATATTAGCAAAAACGGCCGGATGGCTCGCCGAGAATGCTTGGGCTTTAATCGTGGCTATCGCCGGTCTCCTACTTTTACCCTCCCGAGAGTTCCTAAATCCAAAGCACAAATAGGCCGACCGCCACGAGGGCTACGACGAGCCATAATTTCTCCTCCTCGTGGGTTGTGACACTATTTTCCCCTGTTCCAATCCAATCGCGATTGGGGGAACTTACTGGTCCTATTGCAGAGGGTGAAACAGGAGCGGAACTCGGTGGAACACTGGGTTGAAATGAACTTGATGGGGGGCCCAATTCGTGAATTGGGGTTGGTGGGGTGGGTGCTTGCGGTTTTATGAAATCGGTTCCACTGTTGGGGGTGCGCTTGATGATATCCACGTTCACGTTCCCGTTGTGGCCGATTTTTTGATTGACGGTGGCGATTACGATCTGATATTGTAACCGTCAACCGGGTCGTCTCGTAGTATCATATTGCTCGGTGCCATATAAAGACCTATTCCAAATACGTAGTCTACTGGGGTGCTGGCATTCTGCAAAACGTCTTGATACTGCTTGATCGCCTTCTCCAGGTCCACCTTAACTGAGATGGCGTCCTCTACAAGTGCCAAGAATTGTTTTTGCGCGTCAAACGCCGTTCCCGTGCCTAGTATAGAACTGCGAGTTTGCTTCTGTGCGCCGAGGATGGCCCAGACGTATGTCCGAATGGAGTCGTTGAGGCGAGTAACACCAGCCTGCGTGAACCCCATACCCTTATCTAACATAAATGTACCCCACGCGTCCTGGACCTCAGCAGCCTGCTGTATGTAATCTATGTGAGCTCGTTTCGGAGGTAACCAATTGCAGGATGAGACGCCGCAGTGCCGACCTCCAGATACTTCCGGCCCGAAGGTCATCGTCGCGGGATCAAAATTCCCGGCGTTCCGACTGACGATGTGGTCACCAGAGTGATCGTATCTAAAATCAGTCTGCGTCCAATTCCCGGACTGGCCCCGAGTGAGAACGTCCCCGAGGCCAGTGTTGTTAGGAAATACTTTCTGTCTCCAGTCCGCATCTTTTGAAACGTTAAATTCGTTACACAGTCTTTCGAACGCCCTACGATCGTATGTGTTGGAAATTGGATTCCATGCGTCATCTTGAGGTAGTGGAATACCTAGTTCTTTGATAATCCTCCTAATGGTGTAATACGCTTGAAAGTTGTAGACACTTCGGAGCATGACATTCTTGGATGTCAGATGGTCTTGATGCGAAACTCCACATCAGGCCGTTGCACACCATACGGCGAAGTTGAGCTGATTCTGCCAAAACTGCATCGGTGTTGCTTTCCACCCGTTCACGGCCTCCATCTTAGTAATCTTGGGCAGCCTATATTGTTCAAAGATGTCGGGAAAATTGGTGGCAAAGCCACTTTTCGGTATAACCGTTACGGTTGGGTGTACAAGGTGGTTAACAACGTCTTTTTCCGTGTATTTACCTCCGACCGCGTACTTTGCATTAGAGTTAAAGCTAAATGCTTGGGTATCCATTGAAAGATATTATTATGTTTGCTACTATCACTAATGTTCAAAATGAGAGTTGGAACTTCAAAAGTCAATCGACAACTGCTGCGGAAAACGCCGGGTAGGCCTCAGATCAATCACCTTCACGGTTGGGTGGAAAAACGTGGGGGAGAGCGAAGGGTTTGGCTACGTGAAGGCCCCCCGCCAAGTAGGTGTAAAGCTGCCCCCCGGCCTTTGGAGTTCGAGATCCCTCCAAGCTTTTGTTGCGTCGGAGCTTGATGGTAGAGCCAGCCTCACAATCTCGAAGGCTACCGGACTCGCGACATTTACCGTCGAACCCACCAACCAGGTAACGATCACCCCGGATTTGGCTGTGCGGCTCGGTTTTACAAAAACATACTCCGACAATAGGGGTTGGTTTAACCCGGGCGAGCACGTCGGCGACGACCCGGTGGACTTCGTCTTCACGAAAACTCTCAGGGTGCACCTGGATCAATTGAACACATCGTACAACACGTTAGACGGAGCTCCCAGTACATTACTAAAAACTGTGCACGCCAGCGACTGTTTCTATGGCGAGACCCTGACCTTAGACTTCCCAACCCACGAGATGAAAGTTTTGGAATCGGGACACATCCACGAGTTTCTATTCTAGATGATAAAGCGCGAGAGTTGAATAACTATTACCCGATTTCGAGCGTTCTCAAAATAACCGATTAAACATAATATATATACATATTAATCATGAGCATATACGGTCCAGGTAGTTCCAACTTAGAACGGGACGTTCCCGTCGCGGCCGCAGCATACGATGAAGCCGCAATGAGAAGGCTGGAGAGGTGTGTATCACAGTCCCACACAGTTTTAACTAGGGCGGTTGCACAAATGGGAAAATTGCAAGCTAGCAAACACGTCATAACAGTTTGTGCCGAGGAGCGGGGTTCACTAAACGAGGGGGCCTACGAATATTCATTCGGTGCCAACGCGAGCAACAAATACGGGGGATACACCATGGCAGTGTCTGGGAGGATTTTTCGAATGGCGGTCTGCTCGGTCAATTTTTGCGGACACGCCACTGCTGAAGTCCGAAGTCCATTCGTCCTGAATGGTGTAGAACAGAATATTGGCATCACCAAGCACGCGGGGCAGAGGTCAGGGTTTACTATATTCGATGATGACACTACAATTAAAGTTTCGGCAGGTAGTGTTATTAACTTTGTTACAAAAATTGCTGACCAATCAGCTTCCTCCACTATTGTTACACTGTTAATACAACTTGATTTATGATGAATGATGAGAAACTATATCCACACTTACCTTCGGGGACGGCCGACCCGGCATACTTTAGGATGACCAGGATCGTCGAGATACAACATATTCTACAACACGAGGGAGAGATGCGGACGGGTTATGCGAAGAAATATAGACGGTCGGTCAATATAATAGAGGGGGTGAGCACCACGTTAGCCTCAGCTTCCGTTGTAAGCGGGGTGGGGAGTGTGTCTTTATTGTCAACAATCGTCGCCGCTCCGGTCGCGGTGGCCTTGAGTGCGACAGCGGCGGAGGCGGGACTGCTTTGTATGACGGTCAGACTCGTGGGTCGAAAACTAGAGGCCAAGAGTCGAAAGCACGATCGAATAGCGGTTCTCGTGAGGTCTAAGAAAAACAGTATCGACGTTATCGTGTCGAAAGCGATAGCCGACAACGATATATCAGATAGCGAGTTCAAACTGATCGTCGAAAAGATGGCCAGATACCAGGAGTTAAAGGGTACGATCCGGTCCAAGGTTCGACCACAAATTCTCGCGGACGAAGACGTAAAAAAACTCGTTATGGAGGGGAGGGCCGACGAGAGAAAAAATCTCCTCGCCCGTCTCGGGGCGTGATATGCTTATTCGCGTGTTTGAGGCAACAGCAGGATATTCCTCCACCATACAGTCCAGCTATTCTGACGGCCCCTCCATACGGAACATAAAACTTTTTTTCGGGCCCCGTTACGACACCCACTGACCACCATACATTTATATAACCGCGTAACCATATACCGCATGTGGTTATCGCCGATTTTAATAGAATTGTGTATACGTTATAGTTTACAGTAACCTCAATAAGGTGAAATACTCGGCCGTTCACAAAACACCTCACTTAGCAATGGATCCGACCGCTCTGGCACACCCATAAAATAAAATAATAGGCTGATCATATCTAACTGAAACACCTTTTTTAATATCAGACGACAATGTTTCAATTACACGGGTTATGAATGTGTGCATTTATAGCCGAGGTTAACAGACGGTACACACACTGTTATTTATAGCCGAGTGTCTTTCTATGTAAACTGGCTATCTGAATTTATTTTTCATCAACCTCGAGCGGTCGGATAGGAACGCCGTTGTCATGCAGTTGTTTACCATAGCGACCACATTTGTAGGGATAGAAATAAAAATGTTTTAGCTCCGTCGAGACTCGAACTCACGACCCACGTCTCTATAGAGTCTCGCCTTAACCACACGACCACGAAGGCTGTTATGATAAACACTACCTAGTGTTGTACAATTATCGGTTTACACAGACGGTGTGTACACAGGTTATTTATAAACACTTAGAAAGGTTCACGAATTTGCTGGCGCCAGTTCGAGTCGGAGCGTAATCAATTAGCTATATTGGAGGAGAAAAATACGAAATATAAACTATCACGCGCGGACGTATAGAATTCTGCAAAATCCAATTGAACATACATTTTTTTTTGGTGGCTATTTCGTTGGGTAGCCGAAACCATTACAGATTTTAAAAACTTTTCCATTTCTGGCGTTATCATATTTTCTGTATATAACCTATGAGATTTATCTGTTCAATTGGACCTCTTTTCAACTTATGTATTTATGACACCAATTGTCACGATTTGCTGTCGGGTGACAATTTCCTCGTTAACCAATTTTGGATTTTTTCGGGGGTGGTGGGGGTAGTATATAGGGTGTGGAAATGATACCACCGTTAGGTGGTATCATTTTGACTCCCTATATACTACTCGTTTATAATTAGTAGGAACATAGAATGTGCAATTGATCATGAGGTACACTGGTTCTTTTTTAAGGGCAAATAAAGCAGAGTAGAACGTTTTTAAAACCAGACACCCAGAACACATCAATGTGTTCCACTAATTGTTGATATTGTCTGTTCATTATTGCAAAGCACATATACATGTTTCGAACTGCTCATATACCTGAATGTCAATGGAATGTCTCTATATACAGTGAAACCTCTCTAAACCGGACACCCTGGGAGTTCCACAGGGTGTCCGGCTTAGAGAGGTTTCACTGTAAATCAGACCTTTCATCATTCTGAGCCATAGCTGTGCGCTATGCGATCACGAACAGATATTAGCCCGTGAGATAAATGACCAGGAAACTCATGAAAAATAAGATCACACGACGTTTCTTTGTGTCCAGTTTAAAAAGGTGTCAATGTATCAAATGGTGACCAATGGTTACAGTGTAGTATATGGGCGGAAGAATAATCAAATTAAATTGTCAGATTTTGCCCAAAAGTATTTGAAACCAAAAGCAATTGAGTGTAACCAGTTTTCAAAAAAGATTGCGGTCTGTGTTGTTGAAAGTGTTTATGAGACAGACTTACAGGCAGTTGCGAGCAGCGAGATACCGATGGACACACTTGCGTTCAGAGAGGTAGGTCATGCCGTCACAGATGTTGATGGCAAATTTGATGAGATCCTTTTTCGTCGGGTTCTGGAATGGTACAAAAAGAGAATATCAGGTGATTGACTTTTGATATCAGGCAAGGGTAGGAAATGTGTAAGAATTCGAGGAAAGTCAAGTGGAATTCCTACCGTTTCTGAACCGAGCCTGAAAACTGCGTTCGACCAATGAAACATCAGTTTCCAATTCGTTGCAACCCGGATGTTATCAGGTCAATACCTGATATGACATCAAGTTATCAGTCAGTATGTAGTAGGTCAATGAATAACGAGTTACTTGACAAACAGAAAATACCCGACTATGGTGGGCTGCTGTCTACGGTTTATACCAGTTTATTATGACCCACTGTGGCTTGGAATCTTGTATTGTCTTTTAATATCAGGTAAAGCTAGGTAATACGTAGGAATTCCGGGCCAAGCCTAATTAACTTTACAGCTCATATATATTATATATAATCAGGAGCCGAGTCAAGTTCCTACTGCTTCCCAGCTGAAATTCACAAACTTGATAAACAGACGAGAGTGTGGTATTCTGTTTATCAGGTCTATTTAGGTTTATGCTACAGAATGAGCAAATATATAGAGGATATTCATATTTTTGCAACGAATACAACATATATGTTCATCGAGTGGTGTGAAATGTCCATATTTCACGAGTGCCGTATATTAGGCACAAGTGACATATGGACATTTCACACCACGAGATGAACATATGTGTCATATTCGTTGCAAAAATATGAATTTTCTATTTATTATATACCGTTCCATGGAAATTAGCAGTTTTTTAGACTGTATACGGTAATGAATGTGTATTTGCAGCCGGCACTGCAGATGCGCGTTATGAATATAGATAGCGGAAGTAGTCGTATTTTCACCGGAAGTTGTTTATTTCATCGATGAGGACTTTTATCTACATTGTATAACTATGTATTTCATGGGTAGGTATATAATAAAACATGGTTTTTGTCCAAAGGAACAATGAAACATCAGCGAAAGTAAATTTGCTGTTACCTGGATATGTGTATTTGGTCAATGCAGGATATAAAGAATATCAGGCTAATGTCTTTTGATATCAAGTTTATCAGACAAGGCTAGGAAACGTGTACCGTTTCCGATCCAAGCGTGATAAACATGATATCAAAAGACAATAGCCTGATATTCTATTGATCAGGTATTTTGTTTGGCTGCAGAATGGGCAATTATGCCATTATCTACATTGAAAAGAATGCGGAATTGCTTTCTTGCCTTCATTCCACTGACGTAATTCGGTAACGTCATATGACGCCGTTAAACCAATGAAACGTCAGTTTTCAATTTCTTGCATCCTGGATATTCGTATCAGGTCAATGCCTGATACAGCAATACGTTATCAGTCAGTCGCCAATACAAAGCTTCTTACCAGATAAATGACAATATGTTATCAGTAAGTAGCCAGTACAAAGCTTGTTACCTGATAAATGACAATATGTTATCAGCAAGTAGCCAATGCAAAGCTTGTTACATGTAAAATGACAATATGGTATCAGTAAGTAGCCAATACAAAGCTAGTTACCTGATAAATGACAATATGTTATCAGTAAGTAGCCAATGCAAAGCTTGTTACATGTAAAATGACAATATGTTATCAGTAAGTAGCCAATACACAGCTTGTTACCTGATAAATGACACTATGTTATCAGTAAGTAGCCAATACAAAGCGTGTTACCTGATAAATGACAATATGTTATCAGTAAGTAGCCAATGCAAAGCTTGTTACCTGAAAATGACAATATGTTATCAGTCTATCGATTTGACCGATTTTGTAATCAAAACTATTATATGTTCACCGTTACCGTATTCCAGTGGCATTTACGTAGATGTCTACCTTGGTTTCATCCCTGATATATGAGAGCAGGTCCCCATGCTCCATGTACGACAGGACATAGAGCGGCATATCGTCCATACCGAGACATATACCGATCAGGCTGAGCACGTTTGGGTGGTTGAAGTCCTTCATGATGTGGGCCTCCTTAGTGAAGCCCATCGCGTGAATCTCCCGTGGACTGTCCTCTAGAATATGTGAATCATCTCTTGTCAGTACAGAGGAACCTCCCTAAACCGGACACCAAGATAACACATGTGATCATATTTTTGATGAGTTTCTTCATCATTTATCTTAGGTGATAACGTGTGTTCGTGAATGCATAGCTCAAAGCTATGGCTCAGAATGATATGCTGCCTTATCTACAGTGAAACCTCTCTAAGCCGGACACCCAGGGGACCTCCCAGGGTGTTAGGTTTAGAGATGTTTCACTGTAATTTCATTTAACGTCCGAAGCGAAACAAACATTATACCTATTATTTTCATAATGCTGAATTGCCTTCCATATCCTCACAAAATCAATAGGGTTCTTCCTATTGTCAAGAGAAACGATTGTAGCAAATTTGGTTAAGATATATCAAGTAGAATTTGAGCTATTGTGTGGACAGGCTGCGTCTGTTAGCTGCATATATCAGGCTGCATGTACTAGCTAATAGGTATCTACAATAGTTCAACCCATTAACCCAGGATCTGCACTTTTTGAACACCCCTTTTCATAAATGGACTAGTCTGAAAATCGTTTTGTGGTGATTAGATCGAACAAGAGTTGTCAGAGGACAACGAAGCGCGCCCGGTGGCAGCAAAGGAACTGAGGGCATATTTGAACGTGGATTTTCCACAGCGCAGTAGAGGACCCTTGGAGCAATGCGTGTGTGAAATATGAAGCAAATCCAAGCAAGGAAACAGAAAATATAGGACATTATTTACCCGAGCGACTGAGCGCTAAGGTTTCGAGATGCACAAAGTATGTGACCTTGACCCTGGGCTTAGAAGGGGCGGCACGGACGTGGATTTGTCACAGCGCAGTAGAGGACCCTTGGAGCAATGTGTCTGTGAAATATGAAGCAAATCCAAGCAAGGAAACAGAAAATATAGGCCATTATTTACCCGAGCGACTGAGCGTTAAGGTTTCGAGATGCACAAAGTATGTGACCTTGACCCTGGGCATAGAAGGGGCGACACGGACGTGGATTTGCCACAGCGAAGTAGAGGACCCTTGGAGCAATGTGTGTGTGAACTATGAAACAAATCCAAGCAAGGAAACCGAAAATATAGGCCATTATTTACCCGAGAGACTGAGCGTTAAGGTTTCGAGATGCACAAAGTATGTGACCTTGACCCTGGATGGAGGACGGACGGACGGACGGACGGACGGACGGACGGACGGACGGACGGACGGACGAACTTACATTTCGGACCTTAGGGGGTACTTGCTATATAAAAGATCAAAGGAAATACCCCGTAAGACACAATAGGCTTACGAGGTACGGAATAAGTTCCATTGTCTTCTATTGTCTTAGGCCACGCCCCCTACCCCATAAGTACCCTAATGTGTGCCCGGACGGACGGACGGACGGACGGACGGACCGGACGGACGGACGGACGGACGGACGGACGGACGGACGGACAGACAGACGGACGCCGACGACGCCGAGGGTATGCCATAAGCACGGCTTCCTTCGGAAGGCGCGCTAAAAATGGTCGAAAAGTAACACATCAAAATACCTGGGGGCCGTTTCACTAAACTTTTACGACTAAAATGTTTAGTGCAAATTTAGGATAATCTGGAAATTTCAATTGATGGATTAACATTTATTGAGCATTATGCTCAATAAATGTAAATTCAATAATTGTTTACAAGAAAATATTGTTAATTTGATATTTACAGACTATCATTTTTTATAATTTTGCACTTACAAACATTTTAGTCGTGCAAAGTTTAGTGAAACGGACCCCAGTTATTTAGGGTTGAAATCCTTTTTGTTTTTGTGGTGGCGGTCCCGTATACTTACGATGTAGGATCTTCACCGCCACAAGGTCACGCCCTTCTGCTGCTTGAAGGTCAAGAAGCCTTCAAACACGCTGCCAAAGTTCCCTACAAATCCACATACAATCAGTAGCCTATTTTACCAACATTTCAAAGTAAACTTTTCAAGCAAAGTATACTTTCAGGGAGAAATTTTCAATTTTAGGATAAATTTATTAATTTTTATTTTGGCTGTGACAATGTAATAAATTCAGGATAATAATTCTGTATACTTTTAATAATCAAATATCAGTCGTTAGTTCTATATGAAATAATGCATTTCATGAAAAATAAATGATTACTCCACTCCTTCAAAGAATACTTTGCTAGAAAAGTATGCTTTGAAATGCTGGTGAAACCGGCTACTGGTATTCACCATTTACATGCTGAAGATAAAAGAAATTTCTGAATGAAAATATATCATGAGATTTTCTGAACAGAAATATATGTTGTTACCACTCATTTGAACAGTCTCAACGAGACGGTTCAAATGAGTGGTAACAACATATACTTTCCTTGAGAAATGAAGATAATAGAAAAAAAGTTTGCAAATTTAGATACATGTGATACATATGGCATGTAATGACCTCAGTCTCGGTGTTGTGATTATAAAACTTTCCGAGCATGTATTCAGATTACATGCTCGACATCAGGAAACCTTGTTGGTCAAGGCAGAGCCGAGGTCAGTCTCGGCTAATCAAACCGCCTGTTTTCGAGTACATATTTAGGTACCGTGATCCAGAAGTTTTATTCTCATTATAAAACTTCCGGAGCTAAATTTTGATATCAGTGGGAAACTCTTGCAAAAATCAGGAAACACAGTAAATAGGAATCATCGCAAGAATAAAGAAAATATTTCAAGCAGTATTTGAATTGTGATCAAGGTAAAATTAAGAAAGTGAACAAAATTAAATAATTCAAAATTAATATGACATTCATTCGGCTTATATTTAAGGGTGGGAAATGGCTCGAACACATTCCATACCCGGATTTAATTAATATGACTGTCCAGAGTTGTTATTTGAATGCACAACTCAATGGTGAGGTTTCATGAAAATAGTTAAAGTTGCATTCAAACTAATGATGACAAACGATGATTTGGTGGCCATGACAACAGCAGCAAGTCTGATGGGCTCAGATTCCCAGTGGACAACTAGAAGATTGTTTTTCAGACAAAAACATATGTCTCCCCAATACCATTACTGCATGTTATCAGGACTTGGAAAAGTAGAATTTAAGGCAGCAACAGCATATATTGTGTAGCTACCTTGTATTTTCTGCATACTTTTGAAGATACGCGCGACACAAGTTGAATATCTCCAAGTCAAGGGCCATAGCTCCATATACTGGATGAATCCGCATATAAAACCCCAGGTGCGCAACTTCACACAAGGACAAAGTATTCCTGTAAAGTTTCACGACTCTAATTGAAATACATTTGGAGATACGCGCGACACAAGTTGAAAATCCACAATTTTCGCTAAGTCAAGGGCCATAACTCCGTAAATACAGGATGAATCCGCATCTAAAAACCCAGGTGCGCAACTTCACATGATGACCAATATTCCTGTAAAGTTTCACGACTCTAACTGAAATACATTTGGAGATACGCACGACACAAGTTGAAAATCCCCACTTTCCACGAAGTCAAGGGCCATAACTCCGTAAATACAGGATGAATCCGCATCTAAAACCCCAGGTGCGCAGCTTCACACGATGACCAGTATTCCTGTAAAGTTTTGTGACTGTAACTGAAATACTTTTGGAGATACGCGCGAGACAAGTTGAAAATCCCCACTTTTCACTAAGTCAAGGGCCTTAACTCCGTGAATACTGGATCAATCCGCATCTAAAACCCCAGGTGCGCAACTTCACACGATGACCAGTATTCCTGTTAAGTTTCACGACTCTAACTGAAATACATTTGGAGATACGTGCGACACAAGTTGAAAATCCCCACTTTTCGCTAAGTCAAGGGCCATAACTCCGTAAATACAGGATCAATCCGCATCTAAAACAGCAGGTGCGCAACTTCACACGATGACAAGTATTCTGTAAAGTTTCACGACTCTAATTGAAATACATTTGGAGATACGCGCGACACAAGTTGAAAATCCCCAATTTTCACTAAGTCAAGGGCCATAACTCCGTTAATACTGGATGAATCCGCATATAAAACCCCAGGTGTGCAACTTCACACGAAGACAAGTATTCTTGTAAAGTTTCACGACTCTAATTGAAATACATTTGGAGATACGCACGACACAAGTTGAAAATCCACAATTTTCGCTAAGTCAAAGGCCATACCTCCGTGAATACAAGATGATTCCGCATCTAAAAACCCAGGTGCGCAACTTCACACGATGACAAGTATTTCTGTAAAGTTTCACGACTCTATTTGAAATACATTTGGAGATAGCGCGACACAAGTTGAAAATCCACAATTTTCGCTAAGTCAAGGGCCATAACTCCGTAAATACAGGATGAATCCGCATCTAAAAACTCAGGTGCACAACTTCACACGATAACCAGTATTCCTGTAAAGTTTCGCGACTCTAACTGAAATACTTTTGCAGATATGCGCGACACAAGTTGAAAATCCCCACTTTTCACAAAGTCAAGGGCCATAACTCCGTGAATACTGGATGAATCCACATCTAAAACCCCAGGTGCGTAACTTCACACGATAACAAGTATTCCTGTAAAGTTTCAGACTCTTAATTGAAATACATTTGGAGATACGCACGACACAAGTTGAAAATCCCCACTTTTCGCTAAGTCAAGGGCCATAACACCGTAAATACAGGATGAATCCGCATATAAAACCCCAGGTGAGCAACTTCACACGATGACAAGTATTCCTGTAAAGTTTCACGACTCTTAATTGAAATACATTTGGAGATACGCGCGACACAAGTTGAAAATCCCCACTTTTCGCTAATTCAAGGGCCATAACTCCGTAAATACAGGATGAATCCGCATCTAAAATACCAGGTGCGCAACTTCACACGATGACAAGTATTCCTGTAAAGTTTCACGACTCTTAATTGAAATACATTTGGAGATACGCGCGACACAAGTTGAAAATCCCCACTTTTCGCTAATTCAAGGGCCATAACTCCGTAAATACAGGATGAATCCGCATCTAAAACCCCAGGTGCGCAATTTCACACGATGACAAGTATTCCTGTAAAGTTTCACGACTGTAACTCAAAAACTTTTGGAGATATGCACGACACAAATTTTGTGACGGACAGACGGATGTACAGACGGACAGACGGACAGACGGACAGACGCAGACAACCAAGCCAAAAACAATATGTCTCCCCATTTCATGGGGGAGACATAATTCACAGCATTTGTTTCACGGACACCAATAAACTACACAACCAAGTTCTAAACAATTGACCCCTATTGGACACCACCCGTCAGTGCATCATGACCTTGACCGACCATGAATACTGACCTCGACCTATTTGTTTGCCCAGTTGTAGCCGCTGTCTCTCGATGATGAGGCTTTGTTCGTTGTGCATGGCAATCGTCTCCTGCCGGTAGTTCCCTGCCCCCTGCTCCGCTGCCGACACAAAGGGGGAAGTTTATCAGGCAACGCTAGGAAACATGTAGGAATTCCGAGGCCTGTCGAGGAATTCCTTCTGTTTCCAAGCCTTGCCCGATGAGCTTTACACCCCTTACATGGAGGATATCATGATAGTGTCTTTTGATATCAAGTTTATCAGGCAAGGCTAGGAAACGTGTAGGAATTCCAAGGCCTGTCGAGGAATTCATACTGTTTCCGAGCCCAGCCTGATAAACTTTACACCCCTTACCATGTTTATATAGAGAAATCACGGCCAGGGCTTCTAAAATTTTCAGTTTGTCGATTCTGGACCGAATATTGAAATCTCACACCGACTGAGATTTTCCAACTATCCTTAAAATTCTGTGCGAGGGTTGCACATCACTGATTATGTCATTTAAAATTAACTTGTTGTTGACCTTCAAATGAAATATAGCGGTATGTAAAGATTCAGAAATGCATCGACGCTTTATTATGAAACAAAGATCCCGACATTTTCAACATCATTGGGGGTCCGTATGGTTCTTATGTGTGGTGGGTTACTAGAGGTCCAACTCGAGTTGGACTCGATCAGCGACTCTGCTTGTTCCTGTGCTACTCTTGTCACTCAACTTTAACTAGGGAGTTACAGTGAAAAATGTCCTCTGTGTCCGCTGTATGTTTATTGGTGTTTAAACGGCCTACATTGTATCAACAGCTAAGGTCGTGTAATGCCGGGCAAACGGGTTCGATCCCATTTTAACCTGTTGCATTGAAGGGAAAATCCCATAATCAGAAAGGAATATTTACATCGAGAACAAATATATTCAGCCCTGAAATTAGAATAACCTGACGTGGTGCCAGGTCCATACCACACCAAGTCACTTGGCCCCTTCCCCTAAAATAGGATTACGAATATCGTAATGCTCACATAAGGGGTATAACCAGATTCACCTGTCACATACAAAATGCCAAAGACGTATGTGAGTGCCAAACCAGGTCTCCAGTCGGGATTCCGGTAAGGATGGACGCCGATCGTTAAATTACACATCGCGTGCCACCCACTTAACGGCTAAGGTCATCTAAGGCTGGGTCAATGGGTTTAGTAATAAATCCCATATAATACCTGTACAAGTACATGTACATGTTCAAGTACATGTACAAATGGGGGGAAAATCCCAAAATCAGAACTGAATATTTACAATAAAAAACCTATACATGCATATTCAGCACTGAAATCAGAATAATCCTGATCTGATGCCAGGTCCTCGCCACACCAGAATTACTTGGCCCCCCTCCCAAAAGTAGTAGGATCAGTAATAATATTACTACTTTTATAATGGGCAATAACCCAATTCAACTCCCAGGTAACAAAAGAGCCAAATATAAGTTGTACTTTATTTGGAAACAGTGGTATGGTATAGTAGTACATTTTATTACACACAGTAATGAAATTTCTTATAAATTCCTTAGTTCACAATATGTGGCTGTGACTGGAGAAATGGGGCTTATGGGTTTTGTGACCAGTGTAGATCCAGATCAGGCTGTGCGGATTATGATCTGCGCTGGTCATCATTTCATCAATGAAACACCCATCATGCTTTTAACAAGCAATATATATAGTTATCAGCCAACAGGAGTGTGCTATTCAATCAGGCGCTACACTGGTCCCAAAACCCAATTTCATGTGCCACAGACACATATAAGCTTCATCGAAGCATGATCAGTGAAGTGGAACAAGGGGAGATGAGATAACTCGTCAACATTTGAAAATCAATTATGTTCTTTGTCTTGCCATTATACAAGTTTCGCAAATTTAGTTAAGATTTCGTACTGCGAAGACAAAGAAACAGAATTGGAAATTCAACATGGCAGCCAATAGGGTTCTTCCTCATGTCACATGCAGTAGCGAATATAATCAAGATACATCCCAATACTCGGGTCTATCTGGATCTACACTGGTCGCAAAACATGGTCACAGCCACATATAAGACACGCCATAAGTACAAAATCACATGGCGTGTCTCCAATAATATTGGTATACATTGTAACTGTCAATTTGCAGACCTACCTTTATGATCCAGCTCATCGCCATCCAAGGGCACGGGCGGGATGGGCATCGTCGGGGGCGGGCCGTCGTCTTTGCCAGACGGCGGAGAGGCCGGGGGCATCAGATCTTCCGTGTAGTGATAGTCGGTGCAGCGGTCCATGTCCACGTGGGACTGCTCGATGTCGACACTCTCCTCGCCCTGATGCATCGGGTGTTCAATCAGCTGTAACATGTCCCGGATATCGCGACCTATCTCTGTAAACGCTGGCCGATCCTTCGGGTTCGGGTGCCAGCACTTCCGCATCATCTGGTACCTGTTTGGTTTGTGACAGAGGGACGAAGGTTACAATATACATCCATCGAGGCATCACCCGACAAACAGTGCATATATGAGCCCCTTCACACGTATCATCCCCGATCAATGCGGTTCGGGTGCCAGTATTTCCGCATTAGCTGGTACCTTTGTGTTGGACACACTAAAAGGGGGATGAAACTCGGAATATATGCGCGTCGACGCACGTTAACTGTTTGCCTACCCATGCATCGTTGGACGTATATTGGCCCTATATCGAGCACATCATCCTTTCACTTACGTATTATCTGGTACAGTTTCACACAGTAATATAAACCCTTAGACTGCTACTCACAACAATAGTCGTCTGCTGTTGTTTTTATATCTTGCCTTATTCCTCAACAAAAAACATTTTTTGACAGCACTTCAGTATCATTTCCAATGGAAATTATTCTGAAGTGCTGTGAAAGCATGTTTTTGATGATAAAAATGGAAAATAGAAAATAACAGCAGCCGACAAAAGAAATAAGACAGCGAGCTAAGGGTTAAAGTGAAAATTAATTGGTTGTATGTCCCAACAACTGCTAAGATCATGCACGGACGGGATCTCGGTTTCTAACACTATGAAAGTATTATTCACGCCCAGAGAGGGGATTTAACTCGCTGCCTCTGGTATTGACGTCCTATGTCCTAACCTCGAGGCCTCAATCCATCCAGCACACATTAATATAGCGACAAAGGTTACAATATACGCCCGTCGAGGCATTGTTAGACAAACATAAACTTTTTCTGACAGTGCCTCGGTGACGTATATTGTCCCTACGTCATCCACATTGTCCCTGGTCCTTTCACTTACATCAGTAACGTAACACTAATGGAGACTGTGCCCCTAAACAAGTTTAACACAAATTTCTAAGCCATTTGATCTTGCCCATGGGCACGTGTGTTGTATTGCTGGGCTGTAGACTAAAAATATGGACGATGACAAATAAGCACATGAAATTTCAAGCTAATCTGACATACAATAACATGGTCATACACTATTCACAAACAGCGCAGATCCTGATGAAGTGATCTGGATCCACAGTATTTGCGCACATTAACAGTACAGTCCGCATTTATTAAAGGGTTAAATGGTGAGATTTCCACTGACAAATATAGACCAGCATTAAGCCTTTTCATGCTGAGGATATGAGGATACGCCATTGTGTTAGCGGAAAATCCTAATTAGTTTTGTTCTATGCGCGCATTTGAATATGGTGCGACCACCATTTGAACCGTCACAACATATATTTTCATTGAAAATAACAAAAGTAAAATATTTAATTAAATTAGTACCCATAAATGTGTATTCCGAAAGGACGAGTTAAATTTATTACCGAACATGGAAAATCATGAGTAACTTCCCTTAGAACAACTTCTGCTGGGGCCTCATTCTGCCAATTCATCGACGATGATGCTCTGTACATGTTGTAAGGGAAGCAACTCTTGATTTACAAAGTTCATTTATAAGACTAGTCTATATATAGCCACAATCGAGTCTAACTTACAGGTGGTCTGGGCAGTAGTAGGGCTGTGGCATTCGTCGCCCCTGTTTCAGGTACCGCACTATATCCCAGTTGTCCACCTCGGGGTATGGGCACACTCCCCTCGCGAACAGCTCCCAGATCACTATGCCAAATGACCACTGAAGCATAGCAAGATATATACAAGGGGTGTTCCACAATAATGTCATTAGATGTTGTATAACCAAACTGAAAGTATTTGCGATTAATTTATCTTACGAGTCCCTTCAAAATACTCCCCCTTGGACAAAACACACATTTTAAGCATCTCGATCCATTTCGGAAAAACATTTTTCATAGTCCTGAAGAGGTATACCCACCAGACACTGATACATGGCTGACCCAAGGGCAGATCGAGAGTTGTATCTCTTTCCAGATAAGTCATATTTCAGTCCTGGAAAGAGGAAATAGTCACAGGGAGCAAGGTCTGGAGAGTAATGTGGGTGGGGAAGAACTGTGACATTTTCTTTCTGCAAAAACTCTGTAACTTATACGTGCCTTGTGAGCTGGAGCATTGTCGAGGAGAAGGCGTGCATAATGTAGACCTGTTGTAGGATGACGGCGTTTGTAGTAATTCTTCAAGATTTTCAGTACAACATTTTGATAAAACATCCCTGTAACAGTTTGAGACCTTCCGTTTTGGTTCAAAATAATGAACCCCGGTCTCATTACCAGTAACTACGTTTGCAAAACCTTTTTATTGTATGATGGATATATGTTAAGACATTTTTTTGCCATTGTTAACCGAGCGTTCGTTTGCTCAGTTGTCAACAAATTGGGTATCTATCTCGCATTTATCTTCCTAACTTTTAGGTGTTTCTTCAAAATTTAAACAAGTTCGTCATTCACGTTATCTGCCTGACAGTAAACCTAGCATCGTTTTTGAGAATAACCAAAATGTTCTCTACGTTACTGTTAGTGGTAGATGTCCTAGGACGACCCGGACGAGCAGCATCTTTCAACCGCTGCTGTCCCAACTGAAATTTAGCAACCCACCTAAAAATTATTGTGACGGACATTTGACCTTCCCCATAAATCTCACACACCTCTTGGTGGATGTCGTTTGCCTTGAAACCAAGCAGAGACCTTCCTTTTATATAGGCCCTAATCTCTAAAGCATTTTCAGCTCTATCATGTCTATTGCCAGTCATTTTCTATATATTGTAACGAGTACGCTATAAATACATGTATATTGCACCGAGGTCATTGATCGTATGAGTCCGATTTTTAACTGTGACACGAGTCAATGACTACACTACCGGTAGGTACAATGTGTTTTCACACATGGCGTATGCAGCCTATGCTCAATAAATGTAAATCCAATAATTATTTACAATAAAACATTGTTAATGTGACATTTACAGACTATCATAAGTTTTCACTTACGAACATTTTAGTCATACGAGGTTTAGTGAAACGGCCCCCAGATACCTATACCGACAGACCACTGTAGGATGGGAAGATACACACTGTGTATTCACTCAGGTGTGCTTCTAATGTGACAGTGATTGGGTATTTCTGCTATACAAACAATGGCATCGTTATCAGGAAGGGTATCGTTATCTAATACCCTCGCAGGCCGCCTTGATAATGAAATGAACCACGAGTGAACTTGAGCTTGGGTGTTCATAAGTGGGGTTTATCAGAGCTCCAGATAAGGTGCGTATTGGCGTATTTTACGCAATTATTAGCTGAATACGCATTGATTATCAAAAGTGGGAGTACACAATACGCACAGCAATGTGAAAATACGCATTCATTTTCAAATTGAGTAGTGAAAATACTGTCATAAAGTTGAAAATTCACTTAGTTGAGTTGCAAAAAGCAAACAGTGTTTGCTTTTTTTGCAGCTCAAATAAGTGAATGTTTAAATTTGTAATTTGTTTTATCATTTGTTCCCTATTTAGCAATGACGAAAATCAATTATCCATTTGTAAAAGTAAAATACGCACTGATTTTGAAATCAGGGGGTGTAGTACGCTTTAGACACAAACCTTATCTGGAGCTCTGGTTTATGTTTATGCATCATCCCTAAATACAAATTTTGGTCAAATATTATTAAAATTGTTGAAGTCATTCATACGTTACTAAGAAATTGAAAGGTGTTACTAACGCAGGCACAAACGCACATTAATAAATGAACTACTGCTATATCTCCTCTTGCCTATCGGTGAGGTAATATTAATAACAGACTTACAACATCAGATTTGGATGAGTATTTCCCCTTTTCCAGGCATTCGAGGGCCATCCATTTCACCGGTACTTTGGGATTCTTGCTCTGACATGTATAGTAGTCCTTCTCGTAGATCTCCCGCGACAGACCGAAATCTGCACCTTCACATTGAAGTTCGTGTCCAACCTACAGAATACAAGAAATCAGTAGCCTATTTCACCAACATTGCAAAGTATACTTTTCTAGCAAAGTATACTTTCAGGGAGTAATCATTTATTTTCCCTGAAATGCATTATTTTATATATAACTAATGACTGCATATATTTGATGATTAAAAGTATGCAGAATTATTATACTGAATTTATTACATTATCACAGCCAGTTTGGCTGTTGATAATGTAATACATTCAGTATAATAGAAATTAATAATTTATCCTTAAATTGAAAATTTCTCCCTCAAAGTATACTTTGCTAGAAAAGTATACTTTGTAATTTTGATGAAATCGGCTACTGTATCACTGATGGATGTACGCCTCAAAAATGTTGACGCAAATCAAATTTCTGTTATTGGACCTTGATCTCGAGTACAGTGGCCGTAAGCGTGTGTTATAGAATGAACATATGGATGATGATAAATAAGTATATCAAGGATGAGAGCCACATGTCTGAAATCATCTTAAAACAATCTGATGCCCCCTACCCCATTGTCAATGTATAATATTTGAGCAGGTCAGAAGAAATGTGAAACATTTTAAAATTTCACATATTAACAAAACTGAAATCAGCCTAAAGGAGGAAAATTCTGCCGGATGTATGAAGTTTCAAGCCAATCCAAATTGTATGAAGTTTTAAGCAATCCAAATTGTATGAAGTTTTCAAGCCAATCCAAACTATATGAAGTTTCAAGCCAATCCAAATTGTATGAAGTTTCAAGCCAATCCAAATTGTATGAAGCTTCAAACCAGTCAATCCAAATTGTATGAAGTTTTAAGCCAATCCAAATTGTATAAAGTTTCAAGCCCATCCAAATGTATGAAGTTTTAAGCCAATCCATATTGTATGCAGTTTTAAGCCAATCCAAAGTGTTTGAAGTTTCAAGCCAATCCAAAGTGTATAAAGTTTTAAGCCAATCCAAATTGTATGAAGTTTCAAGAAGCCAATCGAAAGTGTATGCAGTTTCAAGACAATCCAAATTGAATGAAGTTTCAAGCCAATCCAAATTGTATGAAGTTTCAAGCCAATCAATCCAAATTTTATGAAGTTTCAAGCCAATCCAAAGTGTATGAAGTTTTAAGCCAATCCGAATTGTGTGAAGTTTTAAGCCAATCCAAGTTGTTTGAAGTTTCAAGCCAATCCAAATTGTATGAAGTTTTAAGCCAATCCAAATTGTATGAAGTTTCAAGTCAATCCCAATTGTATGAAGTTTCGAGCCAGTCAATCCAAATTGTATGAAGTTTTAAGCCAATCCAAATTGTATGAAGTTTTAAGCCAATTCGAATTGTATGAAGTTTTAAGCCAATCCAAATAGTATGAGGTTTCAAGCCAATCCAAATTGTATGCACAGACTGATGCACAGACAAATAGACAGAGCGGGTGGCGACTATATATGTGGCTGTGACTGGAGAAATAGGGCTCATGGGTTATGAGACCACAGTAGTGCATCCGCACAGTCTGATCAGAATATGTGGCCATGACTAGAGAAATGGGGCTTATGGGTTTTGCGACCAGTGTACTGTAGATCCAGATCAACCTGTGCATCCGCAGTCTGATCAGGATCTGCACTGTTCACCATTCCATCAATGAAACACCTGGTATGCTTCTAACACGCAATATAGATCGCTATCAGGCTACAGGAGTGATAGTTTTCTGTGGTTTGTTAATATAGTGATAAACAAATTTCTAAGTTCGGAAGCGTATTGTTAACGCAGTGATATTGTACAGCGCAATGTGCGTATATCATATATGGTATTGTTTGTTTTGAGGCACGTGATAGTTCAAGTACCAATCAGGTGCAGATACGTTTTTAGACATGATATGTTATGACCGCTATCTGGCAAATATCATTGCGTTTACAATTAGTAGGAACATAGAATGTGCAATTGATCATGAGGTACACTGGTCACAAATACACAAATTCTTTTTTCATGGCAAATAAAGTAGAGTAGAACGTTTTTAAAACGAGACGCCCAGAACACATCAATGTGTTCCACTAATCGTTGATAGTGTCTGTTCATGATTGCAAAGCACATATACATGTATTGAAGTGCTCATATACCAGAATGTAAATGGACACCATGGGAATCTAAACCGGACACCATGGGAGTTCCACAGGGTGTCCGGCTTAGAGAGGTTTCACTGTAAATCAGACCTTTCATCATTATGAGCCATAGCTGTGCGCTATGCGATCACGAACAGATATTAGCCCGTGAGATAAATGACCAAGAAATTCATGAAAAATAAGATCACAGACGTTTCTTTGTGTCCGGTTTAGAGAGGCGTCAATATATCAAATGGTGACCAATGGTTACAGTGTAGTATATGGGCTGAAGAATAATCAAATTAAATTGTCAGACTTTGCCCAAAAGTATTTGAAACCAAAAGCAATTGGGTGTAACCAGTTTTCAAAAAAGCTTGCGGTCTGTGTTGTTGAAAGTGTTTATGAGACAGACTTACATGCAGTTGCGAGACGCGAGATCACGATGGACACACTTGTGTTCAGAGAGGTAGGTCATGCCGTCACATATGTTGATGGCAAAGTTGATGACATCCTTTATCGTCGGATCCTGGAACGGTACAAAAAGAGAATATCAGGTGAGTTACTTTTGATATCAGGCAAGGGTAGGAAATGTGTAAGAATTCCAATTCAAGTCAAGTGGAATTCCTACCGTTTCTGAGCAGAGCCTGAAAACTGCGTTCGACCAATGAAACATCAGTTTCCAATTCGTTGCAACCCGGATGTTATCAGGTCAATGCCTGATATGACACCAAGTTATCAGTCAGTATGTAGTAGGTCAATGAATAACGAGTTACTTGACAAACAGAAAATACAGACGAGAGTGTGGTATTCTGTTTATCAGGTCTATTTATGTTTGTGCTACAGAATGAGCAAATATATATATTTTATTCATATTTTTGCAACGAATACGACATATATGTTCATCGAGTGGTGTGAAATGTCCATATTTCACGAGTGCCGTTAGGCACGAGTGACATATGGACATTTCACACCACGAGATGAACATATATGTCATATTCGTCGCAAAAAATATTAATTTTCTATTAATTATATACCGTTCCATGGAAATTAGCAGTTTTTTTAGACTGTATACGAAAATGAATATGTATTTGCAGCTGGCACTGCAGATGAGCGTTATGAATATAGCTATCGGAAGTAGTCGTATTTTCACCGGAAGTGTTGTTTTCATCGATGAGAACATATGACTTTTATTTACATCGTATAGCTATGTATTTCATGGGTAGGTATATAATAAAACATGGTTTTTGTCCAAAGGAACAATGAAACATCAGCGAAAGTAAATTTGCTGTTACCTGGATATGTGTATTTGGTCAATGCAGCATATAGAGAATATCAGGCCAATGTCTTTTGATATCAAGTTTATCAGACAAGGCTAGGAAACGTGTACCGTTTCCGATCCAAGCGTGATAAACATGATATCAAAAGACAATAGCCTAATATTCTATTGATCAGGTAATTGTTTTGGCTACAGAATGAGCAATTATACCATTATCTACATTGAAAAGAATGCGGAATTGTTTTCTTGCCGTCATTCCACTGACGTAATTAGGTAACGTCATGTGACGCCGTTAGACCAATGAAATGTCAGTTTTCAATTTCTTCCATCCTGGATATTCGTATCAGGTCAATGCCTGATACAGCAATACGTTATCAGTCAGTCGCCAATACTTGTACAATGCTTGTTACCTGATAAATGACAATATGTTATCAGCAAGTAGCCAATACAAAGCTTGTATGTTAGCACAGTAAGTAGCCAATACAAAGCTTGTTACCTTTAAAATGACAATATTCTATCAGTAAGTAGTCAATACAAAGCTTGTTACCTGTAAAATGACAATATGTTATCAGCAAGTAGCCAATACAAAGCTTGTATGTTAGCAGTAAGTAGCCAATACAAAGCTTGTTACCTGTAAAATGACAATATGTTATCAGCAAGTAGCCAATACAAAGCTTGTATGTTAGCAGTAAGTAGTCAATACAAAGCTTGTTACCTGTAAAATGACAGTATGTTATCAGTAAGTAGCCAATACAAAGCTTGTATGTTATCAGTAAGTAGCCAATACAAAGCTTGTTACCTGTAAAATGAGAGTTTGTTATCAGTAAGTAGCCAATACACAGCTTGATACCTGATAATGACAATGTTATCAGTCTGTATCGATTTGACCGATTTTGTAATCAAAACTATTATATTTTCACCGTTACCGTATTCAAGT
>CM055266.1:5079163-5155563 GCA_029237695.1 Conchocele bisecta
ACCGTATTCAAGTGGCATTTACGTAGGTGTCTACCTTGGGTTTATCCCTGATATATGAGAGCAGGTCCCCATGCTCCATGTACGGCAGGACAACGAGCGGCATATCGTTCATACCGAGAGATATACCGATCAGGCTGAGCACGTTCGGGTGGTTGAAGTCCTTCATGATGAGGGCCTCCTTTGTGAAGGCCTTCACGTCAATCTCCCGTGGACTGTCCTCTAGAATATGTGAATCATCTCTTGTTAGTACAGTAGAACCTCTCCAAACCGGACACCAAAAAAACACCCGTGATCATGTTTTTGATGAGTCTCTTCGTCATTTATCTCAGGTGATAACGTGTGTTATGGCTCAGAATGATCAAATGCCTGATTTACAGTGAAGCCTCTTTAAGCCGGACACCCTCGTGACCTCCCAGGGTGTCCGCTTTAGAGAGGTTTCACTGTAATTTCATTTAACGTCCGAAGCGAAACAAACAAAATTCATATTATTTTCATAGTCATTCTTTTTATAATGCTGAATTGCCAATTCACCTTCCATATCCTCTGACACAAAGTCAATAGCGTTCTTCCTGTTGTCAAGATAAACGATTGTAGCAAATTTGGTTAAGATATCTATCTGGTATAATTTGAGTTATTGTGTGGACAGGCTGCGACTGTTAGCTGCATATATCAGTCTGCATGAGTGTACTAGCTATTATAGGTATCTACAATAGTTCAACCCATTAACCCAGGATCTGCACTTTTTGCAAGTAATATTCATTTTTTTGTTCAAGAAAAGAAAACACCCCTTTTCATAAATGGACTAGTCTAAAAATCATTTTGTGATGATTAGATCGAAACATGGTAGAAAATTAACACATCAAAATACCTGGGGGCCGTTTCACTAAACTTTGTATGACTAAAATATTCGTAAGTGCAAATTTAGGATCGTAGGGAAATTTCAATTGATGGATTAACAGTTATTGAACATTATGCTCAATAAATGTAAATCCAATAATTGTTTACAGGATAGTTAATGTGATATTTACAGACTATCATAATTTTGCACTTACGAACATTTCAGTCGTGCAAAGTTTAGTAATGGCCCCCAGTTATTTATGGTTGAAATCCTTGTTTTTGTGGTGGCGGGTCCGTATACTTACGATGTAGGATCTTCACCGCCACAAGTTTATCTCCGTTCTGCCCCTCGACGGTCAAGAAGCCTTCAAGCACTCTGCCAAAGTGCCCTACAAAATCACATACAATCAGTAGCCTATTTCACCAACATTGCAAAGTATACTTTTCTTGCAAAGTATACTTTTCAATTTTAGGATAAATTTATTAATTTTTATTATACTGAATTTATTACATTATCTCAGTCATTTTGGCTGCGACAATGTAATAAATTCAGGATAATAATTCTGCATACTTTTAATCATCAAATATATGCAGTCGTTAGTTCTATATGAAATAATGCATTTCATGAAAAATAAATGATTAGTCCCGCAAAGTATACTTTGCTAGAAAAGTATGCTTTGCAATGTTGGTGAAACCGGCTACTGGTATTAACCATTAACATGCTGAAGATAAAATAAATTTCTGAGTGAAAATATATCGTGAGATTTTCTGAACAGAAGTATATGTTGTTACCACTCATTTGAACTGTCTCAACGAGACGGTTCAAATGAGTGGTAACAACATATACTTTCATTGAGAAATGAAGATAATAGAAACAAGTTTGCAAATTTAGATACATGTGAATGGGTATATGGCATGCAATGAGCTCAGTCTCAGTGTTGTGATTATAAAACTTTCCGAGCATGTACTCGGATTACATGCCCGACATCAGGAAACCTTATTGGTCAAGGCAGAGTTGAGGTCAATCTCGGCCAATCAAACCTCCTGTTTTCGAGTACATATTTAGGGAACGTGATCCAGAAGTTTTATTGTCATTATAAAACGTCCGGAGCTAAAACTTGATATCAGTGGGAAACTCTGGCAAAAAATCTGGAAACACAGTAAATAGGAAGCATCCCGAGAATAAAGGGAAAATTTCAAGCAGTATTTGAATTGTGATCAAGGTAAAAATTAAGAAAGTGAAAACAATTAAATAATTCAAAAATAATATGACATTCATTAGGCTTACCATACCCGGATTTAATTAATATGACTGTCCATAGTTGTTATTTGAATGCACAACTCAATGGTGAGGTTTCATGAAAATAGTTAAAGTTGCATTCAAGCTAATGATGACAAACAATGATTGTGTGGCCATGACAACAGCAGCAAGTCTGGTAGGCTCATAATCCCAGTGGAAAATTCACAGCAATTGTTTCCCGGATATCAATAAACTACACAACCAAGTTCTAAACAATTGCCCCTATTGGACACCACCCGTCAGTGCATCATGACCTTGACCTACCATGACTACTGACCTGAACCTATTTTTTTGCCCAGTTGTAGCCGCTGTCTCTCGATGAGGAGGCTTTGTTCGTTGAGCATGGCGATCGTCTCTTCGTCCAGCCCCTGCCGGTAGTTCCCTGCCCCGGACCCCCCCGCCCCCTGCTCCGCTGCCGACACAAAGGGGAAAGTTTATCAGGCAAGACTCGGAAACATGTAGGAATTCCGAGGCCTGTCGAGGAATTCCTACTGTTTCCGAGCCTTGCCCGATGAGCTTTACACCCCTTACATGGAGGATATCATGATAGTGTATTTTGATATCAAGTTTATCAGGCAAGGCTAGGAAACATGTAGGAATTCCAAGGCCTGTCGAGGAATTCCTAATGTTTCCGAGCCCAGCCTGATAAACGTTACACCCCTTACATAGAGAAATCACTATCAGGGCTTCTAACGTTTTCAGTTTGTCGATTCTGGACCGAATTTTGAAATCTCAGATCGACTGAGATTGTCCAACTATCCTTAAAATGCAGTCCGAGGGTTACACATCACTGATCATGTCATTTCAAATTAACTTTTTGTTGACCTTCAAATGAAATATAGCGGTATGTAAAGATTAAGAAATGCATCGACGCTTTATTATGAAACGCGGATCCCAACATTTTCAACATCACTGGGGATCCGCGTGGTTCTTATGTGTGGTGGGTTACTAGAGGTCCAACTCGAGTTGGACTCGATCAGCGACTCTGCTTGTTCCTGTACTACTCTCGTCACTCAAATTTAACTAGGGAGTTACAGTGAAAAATGTCCTCTGTGTCCGCTGTATGTTTGTTTGTTTGTTGGGGTAAAACGGCTAAATTTGTGTGTTTGTTTATTGTTTGTAAAGGTCTATCAACAGCTAAGGTCATGTAAGGCCGGGCAAACGGGTTCGATCCCATTTTAACCCTTTGCATTGGAGGGAAAATTCCAAAATCAGAACAGATCACATCGAGAACAAATATATTCAGCCCTGAAATTAGAATAACCTGACGTGGTGCCAGGTCCATACCACACGAAGTCACTTGGCCCCTTCTCCTAAAATAGGATTACGAATATCGTAATGCTCACATAAGGGGTATAACCAGATTCACCTGTCACATATAAAATGCCAAAGACGTATGTGAGTGCCAAACCAGGTCTCCAGTCGGGATTCGTCATACCATTATACAAGTTTTGCAAATTTAGTTAAGATCTCGTACTGCGAAGACAAAAAAAAAAAACAGAATTGGAAATTCAATATGGCCGCCAATAGTGTTCTTCCTCAT
Organism: Conchocele bisecta; assembly: GCA_029237695.1. NCBI lineage: Eukaryota > Metazoa > Mollusca > Bivalvia > Lucinida > Thyasiridae > Conchocele > Conchocele bisecta. Next base: position 5,082,844 of record CM055266.1, read on the forward strand.
GTCACATGCAGTAGCGAATATAATCAAGATACAACCCAATACTCGGGTCTATCTGGATCTACACTGGTCGCAAAACCTGGTCACAGCCACATATAAGACACGCCATTTGATTTTGTACCTTCGGACAACTGCGTAATTTCATGAAATACATGTACATATAAAATTTACAATATTTTTCGTAAATGGCATCAAAAGTTGACAAAATTTTCAGAGTACATGCAGAATTATGCTCTGAAAATTTGATCAGATTCTGACTTTATTTATGAAAATTATTGTAAACGGCTTTCATGAAATTACGGGCAGATGTCCGACGGTACAAAATCACATGGCGTATCTCAAATAATATTGGCATACATTTTATCTGTCTATTTTCAAACCTACCTCTATGATCCAGCTCATCGCCATCCAAGGGCACGGACGAGGCGGGCATCGGCGGAGGCGGGCCGTCGTCTTCGCCAGACAGCGACATTTCCAACATCACTGGGGGTCCGTGTGGTTCTTATGTTAGGATCAATACGGTTATTTTTATCAAATTTAGGCATATAACAATATTTGGGGAAAAATCAATAAAAAATTAATCTCGTACATTTTCATCATGTCTTTTGATGTCATTAACATACATTTGCAAAGGTTTGATTGACTCATATATTGATTGATTGATTGATTGGAGTTTTACATCTGTTCAACCTCAAGACTGAAGGGATCTGTGGAAAAAGGGGCTAAGTCCATAAATGGACCAAATAAGCCAGCGCCTTTCTTCCACGGACCCCTCAATTAATAAACGGAATCCTACCATTATATCTGTTCTGGTCCAGCAGTTGTTGCTCTTCAATAAGCTCCCTCTGGTGCATACGATGTGGCGCCTCGGCTTCCTTGTCGCGGAACGGCCCGATCTCGTTCCGCTTCATCACGACGACGACCAGGACGATGGCGACGATGAGCAGGAGTAGTACAACAATGAGGACGACAATGCCCATGCTGAGTTCAACCTCGTCCACCGCCGAGGCCACATAAATCAGCTTCCCAATGTCGTACTCCAGGAACATGCCCACTTTCACCTGCATGATTGGTCGGTGGGTTGGTGGGCTACTTGGTGGTGTGGTGACGGTTGGTTGGTTGGTTGGTTGGTTGGTTGGTTGGTTGGTTGGTTGGTTGGTTGGTTGGTTGGTTGGTTGGTTGGTTGGTTGGTTGGTTGGTTGGTTGGTTGGTTGGTTGGTTGGTTGGTTGGTTGGTTGGTTGGTTGGTTGGTTGGTTGGTTGGTTGGTTGGTTGGTTGGTTGGTTGGTTGGTTGGTTGGTTGGTTGGTTGGTTGGTTGGTTGGTTGGTTGGTTGGTTGGTTGGTTGGTTTGTCATGATTGGTTGGTTGTGGTTGGTTGGGTGGCTGGTTGTTGTTCGTGGGTTGGTTGGTTGTTCATGGTTGTTGGTTGGTTGTGGTTGGTTGTGGTTGGTTGTGGTTGGTTGTTGTTCGTGGGATGGTTGGTAGGTTGGGCATGGTTTGTTTGTTGTGTGTTGGTTGGTTGGTTGTTGTTCGTGGGTTGGTTGGTTGGTCATGATTGGTTGGTTGTGGTTGGTTGGTTGTTGTTTGTGGGTTGGTAGGTCATGGTTGGTTGTTTGCGGTTGGTTGGTTGGTTGTGGTTGGTTGGTTGGTTGTGGTTGGTTGGTTGTTATTCGTTGGTTGGTTGGTTGTTGTTCGTGGGTTGGTTGGTTGGTCATGGTTGTGGTTGGTTGTGGTTGGTTAGTTGTGGTTGTAGTTGGTTGATTGTAGTTAGTTGGTTGTGGTTGGTTGGTTGGTCATGGTTGTGGTTGGTTGTGGTTGGTTAGTTGTGGTTGTAGTTGGTTGATTGTAGTTAGTTGGTTGTGGTTGGTTGATTGATTTGTTGACTGATGGTGACCGGTTTATTCATCTATTGTGATTGATTGATTAATTGATGATTGATTGAGATTTTATAAGACAAGAAAAGCAAGTCGCCAAATATGGCATGTATCACCCATGTTATCATCTTATATCCATATATATGTCCTTTGATATAAAGTATAACAGGCAAGGCTAGGAAACACGTAGACAGTTGTAGCTTGCCAAAAATATTCCCCTTACCCCTCACGTGTTACTGCATAAAATACATAAAGCGTCCATATGAGATCATACATGGTGAAAGAGATATTTTTACCAGACCGGACAAACATTTACCACACCGGAAAAAACATTTATACAAATTAAATTGATTTTGTGTGATATTTAAGACCTTTTTTTAATTATATCAGTCATTTAAGTAAAACTAGCTAGCACCAGAAGGGCATACCAAAGGAAGGTGATTTGATTGAAGCTTAGAAAAGAAAAGTAAAACGTTTTTGTTTTCTTACAGTCAGACTTTCGGTCCGGCGACTTCCGGTTTACCATCGGACCGGCAGCAATTTTAATAGACATGTCCGATGGCCCGACGACTTTCATGGAGAAATTACGCATCCTGGCTGTCTCGTGAAACATATTCTGTATCCAACAAATGCTGGCGGATGCAATCTATACCTTGACAGCCCGCCGGGGTTCGCTATCCGCGATAGATGCAGGCTTCGCCGGTCGGCACATCAGTTTCGTCTGCTCCAGTGTCGACATGTTGCACGTTTCCATGCCGACAGTGACGTGGTAGTCGCCCGACAGAATGCCCAGGTTCAGGTTATCGCCCTGCAATCATCGACCAGAGCTCCAAACTCATTCACTGGATTGTGGCGATCGGGTGATTGTGGCGATCGGGCGATCGGGCGATCGGGCGATTGAGTGAGTGATTGGTTGAGTGATTGGTTGAGTGATTGGTTGAGTGATTGATTGATTGATTGATTGATTGATTGATTGATTGATTTATTGATTGATTGATTGATTGATTGATTGATTGATTGATTGATTGATTGATTGATTGATTGATTGATTGATTGATTGATTGATTACTAGCTTATTGATTGTTTGATTGAGTGAGTGATTGATGATTGGTTTATTGATTGGTTGACTGAGTGAGTGATTGATTAATAATTGATTGACAATTGCTTGGTTGACTGATTGATTGGGGTTTCATGTCCGTTCAACAACAACATTGGTGAGTGATATCAAACAAACATTGGTGAGTGATATCAAACAGACATTGGTCATGGTTGGGTTGGTTGGTTGGGTTGGTTATGGTTGGGTTACTTGGTTGGTACGTTTGCTAATTGGGGCTGTGCCTGGATAAATGGGGTTTATGGGATTTACGAGCAATGTAGCTCCCAATCAAATAGCACACTCATGTGCCTGATAACAATCTATATTGTAACGACCCTTCGTTGCGTCTGCCTTCAAGAATACGGGGTAAATCATAGTTTCCTGTTCACGCAGGGGGTTGGTAGCGGGACCTCGTGAATCGGGATATGACAATGGGAATAACTAGCTACTTGGTAATGAAAGAACGACAATAGCGAATTCAGTATTAATACCTGATATTTTGCTAAGACATAAAACACAATATTATGCAACACCTACAACTGTATGAGGGTGACAATTCATGGTAACAATAATGGTACCGGGATGATACACAGGACTATATAAATCAACAGTTAGTATTCGTAGTATATGTATGCGAGTCGAGACTAACTAACATAGGCGATTATGGGAACGACTGGACACGAGCAACTCTTTTCTAAAGCGTACACGCTCAGACCTAGACGGGAATCGCGGGGCTGGGTGGGGAATAATGCTGGGTGGGGGAATCACACAGAGGGATCACGAAGCTTGGGTGGGAAGCTTGGGTGGGAATCATGCTGGGTGGGGGAGTCACACAGCGGGAATCACGAAGCTGGGGTGGGAAATAATGCTGGTAGGGGGAGTCACATAGCGGGGATCACGAAGCAGGATGTGGGAATAAATGCTGGGTCGGGGAATCACACAGCGGTGATCACGAGGCTGGGGGTGGGAAATAATGCTGGGTGGGGGAGTCACACAGCGGGGATCACGAGGCTGGGGGTGGGAAATAATGCTGGGTGGGGGAGTCACACAGCGGGCATCACGAAGCTGGGGTGGGAAATAATGCTGGGTGGGGGAGTCACAGAGCGGGGATCACGCAGCTTGGGTGGTAAGAATAATACTGGGTGGGGGAGAATCACACAGCGTGAATCACGAAGCTGGGGTTGGGACTAATATTGGGTTGGGTAGCTTCACAGCGGGAATCACGAAGCTGTGGTTGGGAAATAAGCTAGGTGTGAGAGTCGCACAGGTGGGGGTCACGAAGCTGGGGTGTAAATCATGACACTAGCTGAATGGGGGGCACACAACAGCTAGGACGCATGACAATGGAGTGGGGTTCACCTAACAGGAGTGGGAGGGGAGTCACACAGCAGGGGGTCACGAAACTTGAGTCGGGAATCGTATGGCAATGGGGAAAAAGTGGGTGGGGTAATGGGATATTGGCATTATCATGGTTCCAACCAATATTAATAATCAATAATGTCATAATCACGTTCAAATCATCACATCTAACGACTAATGCACCATTGACAACATCGTTGGTGAGTAATGGTTAAGGGGGAGGATATTTGGGCCTTGGGAGTTCAGAGATGCGAGTTGCTTCTCGAGTTGCGTCTCTCCGGACAAAGTCGACAACTGACATATTTCACTCCTATTTATAACCTTCGGTCCGGACGTTGTCCGCAGATGCAGCCCTTTGATTGACTCGTAGAGACTCCGAGGACAACATTAGAACAATGAGGACCATATTTGGAATCCGCGGACAAAATGTGAAAATTGTCCCTGATTCCGCACAGTGGATTGGTTGGAATGTGTAATCGGATACCAGGACTTTCCCATTTTGACGAAATGTGAAAGTTGTCCCGCATCGTTGATTGGTCGGAGAGGTTTGGCGGAAATTACCGAGCTTAAACAGGTTTACGCAGTATAAAATGGCGGTCGTGTTCAACACACACAGGAAATGTCAACAAACTATTGTGAATTTTAACTAACAAAAACAAGTTTCCTGGTGTATGAAGACGACGATCATAAACTATTAACAATTGTGAACATCCAGCCATGCATCGCATGCTAACTTGACCGCTTTCATTTCGTTATCCCAGTTATTTCCGTGTGCAGCGATACCGAACTGCACAAGATAATCATGCCAGTTTCCATTTCCTTCAAAATTGCTAACTTCCACGAATTGACATGGATTTGGTATATCATGGAATAATCTTATACCTTCCCGCGGTTGGGGGACGCGGGAGCTACTATCATGTCTCTGTGATTGGGCTGGATGATACTTTATCGGGGATAGGGACCTATCACGTGTTTTGACAGGCATGTGACTTCGCACTTGTAAGGGTTGGCGATTATATTAGGGTAACGGACACGATTCGCTGTAACTAATTGTAAGTCTACTGTCGAGTTCCGGGTCATGTCGTACATTTGAGTCAAGCCTCTCTAAAATCAAGTTCATCTGAGATTTTAATTGTTTTACCTCAGTTCTTAGAGACTTAATCTCCGCACGCAGTTCACATTCGCATGAATTTTCGCACGACTCCGTATTATTCAAGCGCCTATGGGTTATGTATCCACTGTCACTGGTTACCATGCAATTAACTTCATCACCTGTCGTGACAGGTACAGTGACATGGTTATTGGGAGAGAAGGTCGGGGCAATTGTTTTGGATCCGTGGGGGTCAATGGGAGACATTCGACCTCGAGTGGGGATGTACACATTCCCGGGGTCCTCGTCGCCAATACATTCAAGAGACGGCATTTTATGAACTATATATCGCAACTGTCTGGTTTGGGATAATATGGGTACGGGGGAATGGGCCAGGGTGTAGGAAACCTCTATTACGAACAGAAAATCGATTCCACTCACTCGCTCGCACTCCGCATTTCGCCGCAGTGCATATTACCAAGAGTGATTTTGTGTGTATTGCCCTATTGGAAATTCCGAAGTGGCTATGTGGACAGAGACGGCAATGGTAATTCTTGAAGCAACATAAGTGTACGTTTCGGCTCTACTGGTTTATGTTATATCTGCCACCGCTGCCACCAAATTTGTAACGACCCTTCGTTGCGTCTGCCTTCAAGAATACGGGGTAACTCATAGTTTTCTGTTCACGCAGGGGGTTGGTAGCTGGCCCTCGTGAATCGGGATAAGGACGCTTGTCGACAAGCGCATGTGTATCCCCCTCCCCAGATACACAAGTAGTTTGAAAAAAGGGTGTTCGAGTTATGCTCCGGAGACAAAATCAATGACGGAAAAAACAAAGGGAGATAAGTAAAAAATTAGTGATGCAAGAGTTGTCATTCTTTGTGACACACCTTTAGGGTTGTGGTCTATGCATGTGTGAAGTTTCATGCAAATATTCCAAAGGGTGCTCGAGTTATGCTCCAGACACGAAATCAGTGCACGAAACAACAAAGGGAGATAACTAAGAAATTAACGACGCAAGAGTTGTCATTCTTACGTGCGACACACCTTTGGGTCGTCTTCTATGCATGTGTGAAGTTTAATAAACTAGAAAATGTGTTCATAGAACACGGATGTCCCACATATCGCTTTGATAATAAATGAGGCCAAATTCCAAGTCAAAATTTTCTTTTACATGAGCGTTAAAATTGTTGAAGCACCAAGTATGTGACCTTGACCCTGGGCTTGGTGGGGGCAGGACAAACGTGGATTTGCCATAGGGCGGGAGAGGACCATTAGAGCAATGCATATATGAAACATGAAGCTGATCCGTGAAAAAAAACCAGAAATTATAAGATATTTACCTGAGCGTTAAAGTTTTTGAAGCACTAAGTATGTGACCTTAACCCTGGGCTTGGCGGGGGCAGGGCGAACGTGGATTTGGCACAGGGCGGTAGAGGACCATTAGAGCAACGCGTATATGAAATATGAAGTTGATCCGTGAATGGAAATAAAAATTATAAGATATTTACCTGAGCATTAAAGTTTTTGAAGCACCAAGTATGTGACCTTGACCCTGGGATTGGCGGGGGCAGGACGAACGTGGATTTGGCACAGGGCGGTAGAGGACCATTAGAGCAATGCGTATAGAAATATGAAGATGATCCATGAAAGAAAACAGAAAGTATAATATATTTACCCGAGCGTTAAAGTTTTTGAAGCACTAAGTATGTGACCTTGACCCTGGGCTTGGCGGGGGCAGAACGAACGTGGATTTGGCACAGGGCGGTAGAGGACCATTAGAGCAATGCGTATAATTATGAAATATGAAGCTGATCCGTGAAAGAAAACAGAAAGTATAATATATTTACCCGAGCGTTAAAGTTTTTGAAGCACTAAGTATGTGACCCTGACCCTGGGCTTGGCGGGGGCAGGACGAACGTGGATTTGGCACAGGGCGGTAGAGGACCATTAGAGCAACGCGTATATGAAATATGAAGTTGATCCGTGAATGGAAATAAAAATTATAAGATATTTACCCGAGCGTTAAAGTTTTTGAAGCACCAAGTATGTGACCTTGACCCTGGGTTTGGCGGGGCAGGACGAACGTGGATTTGGCACAGGGCGGTAGAGGACCATTAGAGCATGCGTATATGAAATATGAAGATGATCCATGAAAGAAACAGAAAGTATAATATATTTACCCGAGCGTTAAAGTTTTTGAAGCACTAAGTATGTGACCTTGACCCTGGGCTTGGCGGGGACAGAACGAACGTGGATTTGGCACAGGGCGGTAGAGGACCATTAGAGCAATGTGTATATGAAATATGAAGCTGATCCGTGAAAGAAAACAGAAATTATAAGAAATTAAACCGAGCGTTAAAGTTTTTGAAGCACCAAGTATGTGACCTTGACCCTGGGCTTGGCGGGGGCAGGACGAACGTGGCACAGGGTGGTAGTGAACCATCAGAGCAATGTGTATATGAAATATGAAGCAGATCGGTCGAAGGATGAAGAAATTATGAGACATTTACCCGAGTGTTAAAGTTTTGTGACGGACGGACAGACGGACGGGAGGACGGGACGCACGTTCCTACGAATGAATACTTGTTGGGTTTTTACTGTATAAAAATACCCAACAAGAGTACCCAACACTATCCTAACCCTACCCAATAAGATCCCCGTACGCTTACAACAAGTACCCATTCGTGTGTGCGGACGGACGGACGGACGGACGGACAAGTGTAACACTAAATGCCCCCTCCACTATCGTGATGGGGCATAAAAATATTCCAAAGGGTGTTCGAGTTATGCTCTGGATACAAAATCAGAGCACGAAACAACAAAGGGAGATAAGTAAACAAGAATTCCGCGGAATCAGATGCCTCGCCTTGTCCCGCCTTGACCTCGAGCCTGGGCCCGAAAGCAATTTTCACTGGCCCGAACATATTATACAATTATTGACTAGTGAGCCATAGAATATCAGATTATATTCTATGGCTCACTAGTCAATAATTGTTTTATTATATGATAATAGTCTATATATAGCACTTACGACCTTATGCTACTAGACAAAAATTGAAAAAGAATTAAAAAAAAAAAAATTAAAAAAATAAATGGCAAAAAAAAGTTTAAAAATTAAAAATAATAATGCTTGCTACTGGAGCCCAGAATTTTTTTTTAATAGTCCTATGTTTATCTACATATATCTGCACAGGTCCACATAATGCCACAATATTTTCAACACAGTTTACGGAAATGTAATATACAAAAAAAATAAAATAATAATGCTTGCTACTGGAGCCCAGAATTTTTTTTTAATAGTCCTATATTTATCTACATATATCTGCACAGGTCCACATACTGCCACAATATTTTCAACACAGTTTACGGAAATGTAATATACAAAAAAAATAAAATAATAATGGTCGCTACTGGAGCCCAGAATTTTTGTTAATAGTCCTATATTTATCTACATATATCTGCACAGGTCCACATACTGCCACAATATTATCAACACAGTTTACGGAAATGTAATAATGTACCTGTATAAATTACCTGTAATAAGTTAGTGGTCAGTTAAAAAATTGAAAAAGAATGTAAAAAAAAAAATGGAAAAAATAAATAAATTTAAAAAAAATAAAAGAATAATGCTCCTACTGGAGCCCAGAATGTTTTTTAATAGTCCTATATTTATCTACATATTGTAACGTCCCTGCGCTATACCAGTACGGTTAAATCTTAACCACGACCCCTGTCAAGCGGGAATTTATGGTAGCGGGCCTCGTTTGACAGTGTAGCTCCAGACACGAACACATACGAACTATCTACGTTAACTTACTTGGGCGGGAATAGACAACAGTGGGCAGTGTAGCGGTGCTCTGTACATATATTATGGGGTTAAATACATGTCATGTAGCACTGCATCACAGAACAATTGAACAATTTAACAGGATGATCAAATTATGATAACAATTATGGATTGGTGGTTATGACTAGAATGATACATATATATACATAACAGGCAATAGTGCAATTATTATTGGCGCTCTGTGATGAACACTATTAATGTCAAACTGACAACACGCAGTTTGTCCCCTGCTTAAAACTCCTTTAACAACTTATCAGCGTTTCTGAATGGTATAGAAACATGAAATGGAACTTTACAAATCTCACGAACGCGAGTCCATCGATTAGTCACGAGACAGCATGTTTCTACATGGGAGGATCATATCATGAGTCGTGATAGAATGGCCACTTTACTCGGGATTTAAGACGCGAGCCGGGAGCTACTGTAAATGGGTAGGTCCAGATCACCTAAGGGTGGGGTGGGGATGTAGGGATATACCACACAGGTTATTTGCCACACAGGCTAGTTACCACACAGGTTAGATGCCACATAGGCTAGGTACCACACAGGTTAGGTGCCACACAGGCTAGTTACCACACAGGTTAGATGTCACACAGGCTAGGTACCACACAGGTTAGGTGCCACACAGGCTAGTTACCACACAGGTTAGTTAGATGCCACACAGGCTAGGTGCCACACAGGCTAGTTGGTGGGAAAGGGACTCAACCGAGATTCAGTCTATCACGACTAGAGACAATCTGACCACTGGGATTATGTGGGCTTATTCATTGGGAGACTATTAGAATTAACGCGTAATTACTCTGACGCGGCGCGACTTGCACTGACATATACACAACGACCGTTGACATTTACGCTTGAGTGGGACCTATGCAACTGAAGTGGGTGGGGTAATTAAATGAGCGGTTTCAGATTATTTGCATGATTGCAGTGCATCCAGCTAGTAATAATTAGCAGCAAGGTAGAGACACTAGTCAAGCAAGCAAAGGTGTGTGATAATGCACCAAGGATGGGATCCAAGGAGCAAGTATGAATTCCTGAAACCTTTTTAGCAGTCGAATCAGCGGGTTTTGTTCTCGGAACAGAAGTCAGAATTTCGCGGTGTGCGCTCCCTTATATAACATTTGGTCGTTTAGGACCGGACGAGCTGTCAATGAATCCAGCTATCTGATTGACTACTGATGACGAATCTGGACGAATTACGGACGAACACATCTGGTTGGATGTGAGCAGAGAATTCGTCCAGCTTCCCGTACAGTGATTGGTTACATTCTGCCAATGCAGCTGAGGGGATCCAAACAGTTACTAGGGAGTTTCAAGATCCAAGATGGCGGGCTTGTGCAAATCACTGTGAAACGTTGCGAAAACAGTGCAACTTGTAACTGACTGCGATGGAACAGCAATATAAGAATATGATCAGGATAAAATATGAATTTGGGTAAAAGGCTCTGCAGGCGTAAGAAACGCTGGTAAGTTATATTGAGTGAATACCGGCTGTAAACTGTTGCGGAATATTTCGGACCCCAGTCACTTCGGACCAGGGGCTGGGTTGCTTCAATATCATATATACACAGGTCCACATATTGCCACAATATTTTCAACACAGTTTACGGAAATGTAATATAATCATTTACCTGTATAAATTACCTGTAAGTGGTCAGTGGTCAGTTGCACATGCTAGCACATGCACAGGTGCATAGTCTGTATATAGCACTTACGACCTTATGCTACTAGACAAAAATTGAAAAATAATTTGAAAAAAAAATGAAAAAAAAAAAATGAAAACAAAAATGGAAAAAAAAAGTTTAAAAATAATAATGCTTGCTACTGGAGCCCAGATTTTTTTTCTAATAGTCCTATATTTATCTACATATATCTACACAGGTCCACATAATGCCACAATATTTTCAACACAGTCTACGGAAATGTAATATCCAATGTAGTAATTTACCTGTATAAATTACCTGTGGTCAACAGTGGTCAAGCACTGGACATTTGCACATGCTAGCCCATGCTAGCACATGGTTCTCCCAGTCTCTATTGTTCTCTCTACAGGTAAGGTGTACAGAGCACACGAGAAAAGGTGTACAGAGCAGACGAGAAAACGGGTCTTCATGCATTATTGTCCAGTTTGTAGAGTGCGCAAAACAAAAAAGGGAGATAACTCTTAGCTACGCAAGAGTTGTCATTCTTGTGCGCGACACACCTCCGGGTCGTGGTCTATGCATGTGTGAAGTTTCATGAAAATATTCCAAAGGGTGGTCGAGTTATGCTCCGGACAGGAAATCAGTGCGCGAAAACAAAAAAGGGAGATAACTAAAAAAATAGCTATGCAAGAGTTGTCATTCTTGTGCACGACACACCTTCGGTTCGTGGTCTAATTGAATGTGTTAAGTTTCATAAAAATATTCCAAAAGGTGGTCGAGTTATGGTCAATCAGTGCGCGAAACAAAAAATGGAGATAACTAAAAAATTCGCTATGCAAGAGTTGTCATTGCTTAGTGCGCGACACAACCTTCGGGTCGTGGTCTATGCATGTGTGAAGTTTCATGAAAATATTCCAAAGGGTGGTGGAGTTATGCTCCGGACACGAAATCAGTGCGAGAAGCAAAAAAGGGAGATAACTCAAAAATTAGCTATGCAAGAGTTGTCATTCTTGTGCGCGACACACCTTCGGGTCGTGGTCTATGCATGTGTGAAGTTTCATGAAAATATTCCAAAGGGTGTTCGAGTTATGCTCCGGACAAGAAGTGTCTGCGGCGACGCGGACGCGGACGCGGACGCGGACGCGGACGCGGACGCGGCGCGCTGTCAAATCCATAGTATCCCCCGACGTAGTCCGGGGGATACAACTAGCTACTTGGCAATGAAAGAACGACAATAGCGAATTCAGTATTAATACCTGATATTTTGCTAAGACATAAAACACAATATTATGCAACACCTACAAGTCAACTATATGAGGGTGACAATTCATGGTAACAATAATGGTACCGGGATGATACACAGGACTATATAAATCAACAGTTAGTATTCGTAGTACATGTATGCGAGTCGAGACTAACTAACATAGGCGACTATGGGAACGACTGGACACGAGCAACTCTTTTCTAAAGCGTACACGCTCAGACCTAGACGGGAATAGCGGGGTGGGTTGAGTAATAATGCTTGGTGGGGGAGTCACACATAGGGATTACGAAGCTTGGGTGGGAATCATGCTGGGTGGGGGAGTCACACAGCGGGAATCACGAAGCTGGGGGTGGGAAATAGAATGCTGGGTGGGGGAGTCACACAGCGGGGATCACGAAGCTGGATGTGGGGAAATAATGCTGGGTGGGGGAATCACACAGCGGGGATCACGAAGCTGGGGGTGGAAATAATGCTGGGTGGGGGAGTCACACAACGGGGATCACGCAGCTTGGGTGGGAAGAATAATACTGGGTGGGGGAGAATCACACAGCGGGAATCACGAAGTTGGGGTTGGGACTAATGTTGGGTTGTGTAGTTGCACAGTGGGAATCACGAAGCTGTGGTTGGGAAATAAGCTGGGTGGGGGAGTCGCACAGCCGGGGGTCACGAAGCTGGGGTGTAAATCATGACACTAGCTGAATGGGGGGCACACAACAGCTAGGACGCATGACAATGGAGTGGGGTTCACCTAACAGGAGTGGGAGGGTAGTCACACAGCAGGGGGTCACGAAACTTGAGTCGGGAGTCGTATGGCAATGTGGAAAAAGTGGGTGGGGTAATGGGATATTGGCATTATCATGGTTCCAACCAATATTAATAATCAATAATGTCATAATCACGTTCAAATCATCACATCTAACGACTAATGCACCATTGACTACATCGTTGGTGAGTAATGGTTAAGGGGGGGGGGGAGGGGGGGGGGTGTTGGGTATTTGGGCATTGGGAGTTCAGAGACGCGAGTTGCGTCTCGAGTTGCGTCTCTCGGGACAAAGTCGACAACTGACATATTTCACTCCATATTTATAACCTTCGGTCCGGACGTTGTCCTCAGATGCAGCCCTTTGATTGGCTCGTAGAGACTCCGAGAACAACATTAGGACAATGAGGACCATATTTGGAATCCGCGGACCAAATTTGAAAGTTGTCCCTGATTCCGCACAGTGGATTGATTGGAATGTGTAATCGGATACCAGAACTTTCCCATTTTGACGAAATGTGAAAGTTGTCCCGCATCGTTGATTGGTCGGAGAGGTTTGGCGGAAATTACCGAGCTTAAACAGGTTTACGCAGTATAAAATGGCGGCCGTGTTCAACACACACAGGAAATGTCAACAAACTATTATGAATTGTAACTAACTAAACAAGTTTCCTGGTGTATGAAGACGACGATCATATACTATTAACAATTGTGAACATCCAGGCATGCATCGCAGATCGTGGTAAGTTGTGTGCACAAAATGACAGACGTGTTTTGTTTTACACAGCTGTGTATAGCGATGCTTCGCTGGCTGGGTCGCTTCAATATTGCTCGTTAGACGCATGCCAATTGATTCATTGATGGAATGGCGCGCAGTGCATATCCTGATCAGACTGCGCGGATGCACATGCTGATCTGGATCTACACTGGTCGCAAAAAAACAGAAGCCCCATTTATCAGTCTACACTCATACAGTCTACACTCATTAACTCAAACTCTCGTAAGTCAAACTGCTGACAACTGAAAGTCAAATTCTTTGTCAGAATAACTTGTTTTCCTATAATATAGTAACTCTCGTTAACTCAAAATGTTCGCTGACTCAAAGTATTTTACTCAGTTCATTGGACTTTGAGTAAACAATTGCACTGCAAAAGCTTTACTGACCTTAATTTCCAGGAAATTCTGCGAAACATCAAACAGCATCAGCCTCTCTTCCCCATCAAACTTGTAAAGTTTCGGATTCGGAAAGTACACATAGTGGCTGAGCCAGGTCTGAGTGTCGATGAGGTTTTGTAGCCTCTCTATGCCGTCCATGAGGAAGAATATACTGACCACGTGAGGATCGAGGTTGTGCATCACTGGCATGATGCTCGGCAGTTTACAGTGCATCATCCGTCCATCCACCTCCGATACACAGTCCTGTGATTCAGTTATTAATGATTGTTGGTTCGTTGGTTGGTTCGTTGGTCGGTCGGTCGGTCGGTCGGTCGGTCGGTCAAACAGACATTGGTGAGTGATATCAAACAGACATTGGTGAGTGATAGCAAACATACATTGGTGAGTGATAGCAAACATACATTGGTGAGTGATATCAAACATACATCGGTGAGTGATAACAAACAGACATAGGTGAGTAATATCAAACAGACATTGGTGAGTGATATCAAACAGACATCGGTGAGTGATATTAAACAGACATTGGTGAGTGAAATCAAACAGCCATTGGTGAATGATATCAAACATACATATGTGAGTGATATCAAGCAGACATCGGTGAGTGATATCAAGCAGACATCGGTGAGTGATATCAAACAGACATTGGTGAGTGATATCAAACAGACATTGGTGAGTGATATCAAACAGACATTGGTGAGTGATATCAAACATACATCGGTGAGTGATATCAAACAGACATTGGTGAGTGATATCAAACAGACATTGGTGAGTGATAGCAAACAGACATTGATGAGTGATATCAAACAGACATTGATGAGTGATATCAAACAAGACATTGGTGAGTGATATCAAACAGACATTGGTCAGTAATATCAAACAGACATTGGTGAGTGATAGCAAACATACATTGGTGAGTGATATCAAACATACATCGGTGAGTGATATCAAACAGACATAGGTGAGTAATATCAAACAGACATTGGTGAGTGATATCAAACAGACATCGGTGAGTGATATTAAACAGACATTGGTGAGTGAAATCAAACAGCCATTGGTGAATGATATCAAACATACATATGTGAGTGATATCAAGCAGACATCGGTGAGTGATATCAAGCAGACATCGGTGAGTGATATCAAACAGACATTGGTGAGTGATATCAAGCAGACATCGGTGAGTGATATCAAACAGACATTGGTGAGTGATATCAAACATACATCGGAGTGATATCAAACATACATTGGTGAGTGATATCAAACAGACATTGGTGAGTGAAATCAAACAGCCATTGGTGAATGATATAAAACATACATATGTGAGTGATATCAAGCAGACATCGGTGAGTGATATCAAACAGACATCGGTGAGTGATATCAAACAGACATCGGTGAGTGATATCAAACAGACATTGGTGAGTGATAGCAAACAGACATTGATGAGTGATATCAAACAGACATTGATGAGTGATATCAAACAAGACATTGGTGAGTGATATCAAACAGACATTGGTAAGTGATATCAAACAGACATTGGTGAGTGATATCAAACAGACATCGGTGAGTGATATCAAACAGACATCGGTGAGTGATATCAAACAGACATTGATGAGTGATATCAAACAGACATCGGTGATTGATAGCAAACATACATTGGTGAATGATATCAAACAGACATTGGTGAGTAATATCAAACAGACATTGGTGAGTGATATCAAACAGACATTGGTGAATGATATCAAACAGACATTGGTGAGTGATATCAAGCAGACATCGGTGAGTGATATCAAGCAGACATCGGTGAGTGATATCAAACAGACATTGGTGAATGATATCAAACAGACATTGGTGAGTGATATCAAACAGACATTGGTGAGTGATATCAAGCCGACATCGGTGAGTGATATCAAGCAGACATTGGTGAGTGATATCAAACAGACATTGGTGAGTGATATCAAACAGACATCGATGAGTGATATCAAACAGACATTGGTGAGTGATATCAAACAGACATTGGTGAGTGATATCAAGCAGACATTGGTGAGTGATATCAAACAGACATCGATGAGTGATATCAAACAGACATTGGTGAGTGATATCAAACAGACATTGGTGAGTGATATCAAACAGACAGTGGTGAGTTTGTTGGTTTGACACCACGATGCTTCATTTAAACTCAGTTTAACTGAAGCAACGCGATATCAAACCGACAAAAGTGAATGGGTTTAATATTCCAGCAACAGCTAAGGTCATATAGAGATGGGACCTCAGTTTAAAGTATCATCCGACAGACCAGTGGGATGGAAATACAGTTAAGAACCAGTATATCGAAGTCGAAGGGAGATCGTATTTTAGTCGAGATAGGACTAGGTTCGAGATAGCGATGAAGTGACATGGTTGAATATTTTCGAAAAAAAAAATCAAGTCATGTTACCCATCACAAAAGAAAATCAATTTACTGACAAATTGTAATCACCAATTAACTGCTGACCAAATGTAGTAAACTACCCAGCATTACAGATGAATTGCTTAAATGACCAGCGTGATATGCTATTAATAATGAATAGTGTCAAACACTCAAACAAATCGAGGTGGACAAATTAAGCAAACAACCCGAGGAAGGTGTGAATTTATTTTGTTTTGTTTGATAATAGGTTTTGAAAATTAGTGTTAACCAAATCGATCTTGGCAGCCAGGCGCTTAGGTGATTTACCCAAGCGCTTATGTGATCGAGATAGCGAAGTTATTTTTAACGTGTTTTTATACGGAGGGGACAGAATGAACAGTCGAGATAGAGAACATATACGATATATAAACTGAAAGGATAAAGAAACGCAGGGTAACAATATACGCAATAATTATTTAAATGCTTGGCCTAAAATTATGAAAACCGGTCAGGCGACTATCTTGGTCACTGTGCACCCAAACCGTGCCTAAAGTTAGTCAACTGTGTAATGCACCGTACCACATAGAGAAAGTGATAAAAAGCCAAAAACACGTGCAGCATGATGATGATAAGTTCGTCAAAACATTTTGTCATACCACTTGATACGCTTGAGGTATACACATTCGTTTTCTCCGCTATTAACACTGAATGTATAGCTCTCACAATCATGGTACGTCTGACGGAAGTTCAGAGGGGTCAGGCTATTGCATTTCTAATGTAAGGTCAAACGCAACAGCAGGTTGCTATGCAGTTCGGTGTGAATGTTTCCACCATAGAACGTCTTGTCCGTCGTCTGAGAGAGACCGGAAGGGTTGCCGACCGACCGAGATCGGGACGTCCGCGCGTAACATCGCGACGTCAAGACAGGGCTGTTCGTCTCGCCCACCTACGTAATCGCCACGTTACTGTCACTGAAACCGCTATTAAAACGGTAGGCAATCATAATCGCCACATTCACCCCAAAACTGTAAGAAATCGATTGCGCGAGGTTGGTCTGCGAGCACGTCGTCCCTACGTTGGTCTGCCTCTCACTCGTGCACGTCGCACGCGTCGTATGGCTTGGTTGGCGGCACATGCTCCCAGACGATTTCCAATGAGGCAATGGAGACAAGTATTTTTCACAGATGAGTCCCGGTTCACTCTTTTTCGTCCGGACGGTCGACGTCGTGTATACCGACGTCGTGGGGAACACTTCACCGACGCTTGCGTTCTTGAGAGGGATAGGTTTGGGGGTGGCTCGGTTATGGTCTGGGGAGGGATATCTCACGGGGTAAAGTCACCGTTGATTGTGGTAGTCGGGAATTTAACCGCCGTAAGATATAGGGATGAAATCCTCCGCCCGGTTGTTGTTCCATTTGTGCAACGGCGTCAACTAATTTTCAAGCATGATAATACCCGGCCCCATGTAGCCAGAGTTTGTCAAGACTTTCTCGCTGACCATAATATTAACCCACTCGACTGGCCAGCGTACAGTCCCGATTTGTCCCCAATCGAACATCTGTGGGACGAACTTGACAGGAGGATAAGGGGGTGTCGGAATACCCCTTCTAATCTCGACCAACTAAGGACTGCATTGTTGGAAGAGTGGAACAATATCCCAATAAGAAGGATAAATGCACTGATGAATTCCATGCACAAGAGAATCAGGGCTGTGACAGATGCGCGAGGGGGGCATACGAGATACTGACAAAACAGTGGATTTCACTGTGCGATATTGGGGGGTACCGTCAATTGTGATTCAATTACTAATGAATTATCGGTCAAAACCTAATGCAATTTTGGTAATGTGTTGACTAAAGATGTTTTTTTAATACTCATATAAAATATTGTATATAACAGCAAACACATCACTTTAAGTCACCTCAAATGTTTACCCTGCGTTTCTTTATCCTTTCAGTATATATAGGGCATGTTTTATTGATGAAATTTATATTAAACAAATAAGGATATAATTCGGGACTTAACGAATCATCGATATAGGGGATATTATCGAGATACTGATGTTTGAAGTACTGGTGCTCGACTCTACTATGAAAGTATTTTTCACGAATAGGGTCAAGAAATTTGTTCAAGATCAATCACGTATAACTGAAGTCATTGCATGGACAAGCTACAGCCGTCTCATGCCTGCCACACGCTCACACATATTTGTTGTTCTTCAAATGGGTGTATGCAAATAAAAAGATTACCCCCAACAGACGGTCGGTGACGTCGGCCATGATCACTCCAATCTGAGGTTTCTGTACAATGTGTAGGTTTGTCCCGGCAACTGTCACCGTGGTGCCGCCACTACAAACGTATGGTATACCAGACAGTGTATTAGATAGTCTGTCTAATTTCATCTCTGTATTTCGGTCGTATTGATTGCATCAATTGATGTCCATAAGTGATGTTGAATATTTCCAAGCACATGAAGCATTAACGGTAGTGGGTTTTAGTCGCCTATTTCACCAACATTGCAAAGTATACTTATCTAGCAAAGTAGACATTGAGGGAGAAATTTTCAATTTAAGGATAAATTTATAATTTTTTAATATACTGAATTTATTACATTATCACAGCCATTTTGGCTGTGATAATGTAATAAATTAAGTATAATAACAGTATAATAATTCTGCATACTTTTAATCATCAAATAAATGCAGTCGTTAGTTCTATATGACATAATGCATTTCGGGAAAAATAAATGATTACTCCCTCAAAGTATACTTTGCTAGATAAGTATACTTTGAAATTTTGATGAAATCGGCTACATATATACCTAGAAAGTGATGAAACAGCATATAAAGTAGATCTGTGGTCTGCCGGCACACGAATGCCCCCGCTGGCAGCCAAAGAAAATGAGGCATATTTAAATTATAAGCCATTTACCCGAGTGTTAAGGTTTCGAACGCACCAAGTATGTGACCTTGACCCTGGGCTTAGCGGGGGCAGGACACATTTGGATTTGTCACAGGGCGGTAGAGGACCATTGGAGCAATGCGTGTGTACGAAATGTGAAGCAGATCTGAGCAAGGAAACATAAATTATAAGCCATTTACCCGAGCGTTAATGTTTCGGGACGGACGTACTATATGCCCCCCTCACCATTCGGTGGAGGGGGAATAAAAAATCAATTAATAGTAGTATGGTATCACAACAAAAAATGAAGATTTCACAATGTTTTCAACACTGGTAAATGTATTGCGACAATGCCAAATTTTCTCCCATGTTTATCACAGTTTCCGATAGCATGTACCGCTACTTGAACAATAACACATGGTTTTGGGAATGTGATCGAATAAAATGTTTGAATGAAAAATGTCATTTACATTTATGAAGCAAACATCCGCATATTGTATATCTGAGATATCATCTGAGACACAGTCACTTTAAATTTGGAGTGTAAATTGCGTTGAAAATA
Source organism: Conchocele bisecta (assembly GCA_029237695.1). Taxonomy (NCBI): domain Eukaryota; kingdom Metazoa; phylum Mollusca; class Bivalvia; order Lucinida; family Thyasiridae; genus Conchocele; species Conchocele bisecta. The sequence continues at coordinate 5,102,799 of CM055266.1, forward strand.
CTATAGGAATGAATGGCCTTTTTGTGGAATTTATCGGGGTATAAACTTGGCCGGAAGGCCTCGTCCAGTATTCCCACGACTTTTCCAAGTTTATTCAACAAAAAGGCCATTCATTCCTTATAATTCCAGCATTTGAAATAAATTCATCAGGAAAATGTGTTTATTTTCCGTTTTCTTAAGAATTATTTTAACTGCGCCTCACGGTTACGGAAAGTAGTTCGGCATGGGAGTTTACTGGGATATAAATTTTGGACAGAGACTTGCTCCAATGTTAGGGAATTGTGTAAATATGTTTGTGCTGGAATTATTTGTATACAAACATGCTAAAAACGTTAACATTAACTTCTAGGACATTTGACCTTGACCTTGGGCATGCAGGCTGTATCCATTCTCTATATGTGGCTGTGACTAGAGAAATCGTGCTTATCAGTTTTGCGACCAGTGTAGATCCAATTCAGTCTGATCAGGAACTGCACTGGTCGCCATTCCATAGATGAAACAACCTTCATTCTTCTAACAAACAAAATACAGTGAAACCTCTCTAAACTGGCCACCCTGGGACGTCCACAGGGTGTCCGGTTTAGAGAGGTCCCACTGTAAATTTGACATATGAATATATTAATACATGCGGGTGTGCTTTGCGATTATGAACAGGCCTTATCTATTAGAGATAGATGACAATAACAACTCGTACAGTTACAGAGACTGCCTGCGTGCCCGGTTTAGAGAGGTTCTGCTGTCGATCATTATCAAACCACGCGAGTGTGCAATTTGATCAGGAGCTACACATGTCACAAATCCTAAAAGCCCCATTGCTCCAGTCGCAGTCACATATATGAGACAGGCCATGGCGTGTTTCATTTGTGAATATTTCTCATTTCTAATGTCAATTTCAGCTAGAGTGGAACCTCTATAAACCGGACACCCTGGGAGGACCCATGGTTTTACAATGGAACCTCTCTAAACCGGGCACCCTGGTCCTAGGGTTTTACAGTGGAACCTCTCTAAACTGGACACCCTGGGATGTTCCAGTGTTTTACAGTGGAACCTCTCTAAACCGGACACCCTGGGAGGTCCCAGGGTTTTAAAATGGAACCTCTCTAAACCGGACACCCTCTCTAAACCGGACATCCTGGGAGGTCCCTGGGTTTTACAGTGGAACCTCTCTAAACCGTACACCCTCTTTAAACCGGACACCCTGGGAGGTCCCTGGGTGTTACAGTGTAGCCTCTCTAAACCGGACACCCCTCTCTAAACCGGACACCCTGGGAGGTCCCTGGGTTTTACAATGGAACCTCTCTAAACCGGACAACCCTCTCTAAACCGGACACCCTGGGAGGTCCCATGATTTTACAAATGTACATTCAAAAGAAATTGTTAAAAAGTGATGGGCAGAAGTATATTGCACCTGAATATAGATGAAGTGGGGCTGATGTTGTAGATGATAGAGTTCTCCATATACTGGAATGTAATGGGCGGCTGCCCGCTCAGCTGGGCTCCATCAATCGCCAGTATGATGTTGATCGCCAGCGCCGGTCGCTTCCAGTCGGACCCGAGTAGAGTCGGGGCTTTCTGCGTCGTACACTCGATAACTGTCGCATTCATGCTGAAGCGGAGGTGATTGTAATATATAGAGGATCTTACATGAGTTATGATTAATTATTGTTACATAACTGCCGTCCTGCGACACTGCTCACAGCCGTGTTCAAACGTACAGCGCGTGCTGTTTGATCATGGCTGTAGACAATGCTCATTCCGGGGCCAGACCAACACCTACGTAATGCATGTGTCTCATGACGTTCCTAGAACGCGCCATTACGTAACCAGACCAGTTCACAATGGTTGCACTGAAATTTTGAAATTGATGAGGCTGCATCACGCGACATGCACTGTGGTCCCGGAATATGCATGATTAAATCAGCTGTTTTGAATAGAGCAGATTATCAAAGTACCGAAAGTACTGCATACATGTAAATGCTCAAATTGCATGATATTACTGAAATGTAACAATAACCTTCGACCATGTCCAGCCATGGGTAAACATTTGCCGTGGCTCTCGGGAACAGTTTGAACCCGCGGCCTACGGCCTTGTGATTCAAACAGTTCCCTCATGCCACACGGCAAAAGTTTACCCACGGCTGGACATGGTTGAACCTTATATTAAACGTGCACTCCAACATCCCAGGATGTAGTAAAGAGAGACTTATTGTTCTCATCCACTCCTTAGATACGACATTTTTCGGGCAAAGTTGACATTAATTATAGGAATGAATGGCCTTTTTGTGGAATTTATCGGGGTATAAACTTGGAAAAGTCGCAGGAATACTGGACGAAGCGATAAAAAATTACAATTTTCGAAAAAAAAATAAAAAAAAATAAAACTTTTTTTTTTTTTTTTTTTTTTTTTTTTTTTTTTCGAAAATTGTATTTTTTTTAAGGCCTCGTCCAGTATTCCCTCCCGCGTTTTTTTATTTTTTCCAAGTTTATATCCCCGATAAAATTCCACAAAAAGGCCATTCATTCCTTATAATTCCAGCATTTGAAATAAATTCATCAAGAAAATGTGTTTATTTTCCGTTTTCTTAAGAATTATTTTAACTGCACCTGACGGTTACGGAAAGTAGTTCGGCGTGGGAGTTTACTGGGATATACATTTTGGACAGAGATTTGCTACGGGCCAATCAAATGTTAGGGAATTGTGTACATATTTTTGTGCTGGAATTATTTACCAATAGCGGACATATTACATGTAATGAAACTTCTTATACTTTTTATATCAAACATCAATTGCCACGGAAACAGCTATTTAATCTCTCTTTTTGTGTTTTGATGTACAATGATCATACTTTCAAAATATTTATTCAGGTGACGCATTTCCACATCAAAACAAATGTGCATCTCTATCAGTAAATATATGCCGCTGAGCAAATAAGTGAGCATAACAAAGGCCTTCATTCAATCCTACCTTGTAATATCATAATAATCCCAAGTATTTGGACACAATTTGTTTTGGGAAACCCCTATAAAGTTGGGGTTTCCCAAAACAAATTGTATCCGAATACATTGCTATTGTGATAAACAAGTACAACCATACAGATCAGTAATATTTGGACATTCCTTGCTGGGAGATACCATATGTTAACCCTTTCTACCCTAAATAACTGGATTGGACTGTGATGTTAATTTAAGAACCAATCCAATTGTCCCAAACTGACTAGTCAATTTATCTGAAGGGGGTGTTTTTTCTTCTAAAAAATATAAAACTACTTGCAAAGAGTGCAGATCCTGATTAGGTAGCTCATCTGGATATACACTGTTTGCAAACACCGCTAAAGAGGTATGTCGTGTTGAAAATGTTAATAATTATGCGTTTCCCAGAATAAATTATGTCCACATATTTAGTATTATTACGGTACGTTACTCACCCAGTGATGTCACACTGAGCGCTGCCAATACTGACGGATTGAGACTGGCCGATGTTCAGGTTTGTCCCCACTAGTGCCACCTTGGTCCCGCCAGATTCCGGCCCCATATCGGGGCTCACGCTCGCTAATGTTGGCGTCTGAAATGTTGATGGATCCATTGATTGGTTCAGGATTTCAAGGTCTGGGACCATGCAAACACCGGACGGTATGACAGAGCTCCAGATAAGCTGCGTATTTGCTTAAATACCCAATTAAAATTGCCAAAAAACCCAATTGAAATCAGAAGTAGCAAATATCAAAAGCAATAAAAATGTTGTGGTACATTTACCACGCTGCAGAAAACAATAAACAGACCACAAATATAGCATATTTTTCTTATTTTCCATGAAAACACATCTTGGTATTTCATTAGAATTGTCTCTAAGGAGACAATTCTAATGAAATGCCAAGGAATGTTTTAATTTCGAAGCAAACTATTCAATAAGTGCTGTCTGTTGATGTGTAAACAGTAGTGTGATTTTATTTTACCCAAATAAAATTTTGAAATACCCAGTTGCTTCAGAAATGATGGAGTGACAATACTCAATTACTAATTCCTAATCTGGAGCCCTGGTATGATATCATTTTTTACAGGAGATCCTTTAATATCTTCGTAATGGAAGCGGGAGTGAATTAGTCTAACATCCCAGCCAAGGTCACATAGAGATGGGACCACAGTTTTAAAGTACAGTCGAACCTCCACGAACGGCCACCTCTCTACAACAGCCACCTCTCTACAACGGCCAAAATTTCAAAACGCAATGTGATGAATTGCGACCACAGTTAGTGTACGTAATTTGATAAACTTTGTGGGGGATTTTGTTAATTCTTCATCAGAACTGGCAAGTTGGGAGTGCTTTAGAATCGTCTCATTGAGACGATTCTAAAGCACTTCCAACATGCCAGTTTTTGCGAAGAAATGAAAAAATATGCACCTTAAATGTAGCTCCGATTTCTATATGATATACCTCTCTTCAACAGCCACCTCTCTTCAACAGCCAGTTTTCAGTCTCCCCATGGCTGGCCGTTGTAGAGAGGTTCGACTGTATCATAAGACAGACCAATGGGATGGAAATACTCTGAAAGTATTTTTGATGCCCAATGCGAGGTTTAAACCCACAACCTCCGGCTTGGAAGTCAGGTGTTCTAAGCCCTAGGTCACAACCTATGCCTCTTTGTAATAGAACGATGGATTTCTATGAAACATAGTTTCTAAGGTCACATAAAGACGTGACCATAGTTTAGAGTCTCCTCCAACAGACCAGTTGGATGGAAGTGCTATGTACATGTACGTATTTGTCACAACCTCCAGTATTGAAGTCCAATGCATATCTTCTATGCTACGGCCCATTCCTATGTTCGAACCAAGTTTGGTAATCTGCCATTGCGTTTTCATATTTGTTATATTTCTTAACACCTATTTGTCTCTATTAACTTGTTGTAAAGAAATATGGAAAATATGAAGACAAACATAAAGCAGACAGCAGAATGTGGTCTCGTCACTTTGCAAATTAAATACAGTGGAACCTCTCTAAACCAGACACTCGGGAAAATGTGAATGTTTAATTTAGATGTATCTCTGATTACAATGACTGTTCGTGATTGCAAAACACTAGAATGTGTCATGAAGTGCTCACCGGTCTGATTTACAGTGGAACATCTCCAAACCGGACACCCTGGGGACATCCCAGGGTGTCCGGTTTGGAGAGGTGCCACTGTAGAAAATTTGTTCAACATTCTGTCCATTACTATTTCAACATGAAATCTCTAACCTTGTAGTCAAACTTGAGGTCGGTGGTTGTCACCGTGCCGTCGACCTTGTAGCGCAGTGATGCCATGGTGAGGTCGCGGGCCGTTACCGTGACAGATGACTCCCCGGTAACATTGGTCGGGTATGTCGTGCAGGTCACCCTAGTAACAACACAAGGGCACAATTACAGATGTCTAGATATGCAGAAAGGCAAGCTGATCTTGACAAACATATCTGTGACTGGAGAATGGGTATTATGGATTTTGCAACCAGTGTAAGCTTCCAACAAGGTAAATACATTATGTAGATCATTATCAGACTAGTAGTGTGCTATTTGATCAGTATAGATTCAAATCAACCTGTGCATCCGCGCAGTCTGATCAAGATCTGCAACGTTCGTCATTCCATAACTGAAACACCCGTCATGCTTCCTACAAGTAATATAGATCATTATCAGGCTACAGGAGGCTGTTTTACTAAACCGTGTAAGATTAAAATGTTCGCAAGTGCAAAATGATGATAGTCTCTAAATTTCATATTAACAATGTTTTCTTGTAAACAATTATTGGATTTACATTTATTGAGCATAGGCTGCATATGCAGCCTATGCTCAATACATGTAAATCCATCAATTCAAATTGCTAGAATATCATAAATTTACTTCACTTACGAACATGTTAGTCCTACGAAGTTTAGTGAAACTCCTCCAAGAGTGTGCCATTTAATCAGCAGCTACAGTGGTCACAAAATCCATAAGCCACATTCCTCCATTGACAGCCACATTTTAGCTGGTTTTCATTGAAAAAAATGTGGCTTGTTTACGTTGCATCATAACACTGGCGTCATTCTGTAACATTCGGTGATGTCTTTCGACAGCGCTCCAGATAAGTTCTAATGAGTATTATACCCTCATATTTCAAATTCAATGCATATTTTACTTTTACAAATGCAATATTGATTTTATTCCTTATTAAATAGGGAACAAATGATAACAAATAAAACAAATTAAAAAATTCACTTATTTGAGCTGCAAAAAGCAAACACTGTGCTGTGATTATTTTGTACTCACACTTTTGATAATCAATCCTACTCTGTAAAATTAAGTGCGTAAAATACGCCAATACGCAGCTTATCTGGAGCGCTGGTTCGAACAAAGAACATTAGCTAGAGCAGATTGATCCCTGGTGTGGGGTTTTATGTTCGTTCAACACCAAGGTGAAACACAGGTTTCCTAAATGAACCTTGGTTGCAATGAAATGGAATGAACAAAAGACACAAAAGAGTATCATTTAGGTCCAAGCAATTAGATGAAGAAACAAACACAGATTGAAATAACTATCAATGTATGTAAAGCATGGATTCTACTGTCACTTACATGGTATTATCAGACTTGCTGATCACACACTTGACCGTGCTGTTGCCGATGTAGACTTCGGGGATCTTGCTGCCGAAGTTATTGCCCTTGATGGTGAGCATCGTTCCACCAGCAGTGGGCCCAGACGAGGGAAAGATCTACAAAATCACAACGGTAAGGTCGTCCCAAAGATCCAGATAAACTTTGTCTCTAAAGAGTATTATAATATGTATTGAATATGTATTGAATTTGAAATCCGTTGGTATAATATACCAACGGATTTCAAATTCAATACATATCCATCATACATATTTCTTTCAAATAGATAATTGAATTTATCACATGCTTTTTTTCGATACAAAATATGGAATAAATTAACAAAGAAAGCAAACAATGTCGAAAATTCATTATTTTATCGGCAAAAGCACTTAAGTCAGCCCTCAACCTTATATATTAAAGTATTTTTACTCCTCAATTTGAAAATTAATGTGTATTTTTAAATTGTTGTGAGTACTTTGTACTCGCAGCTCTGAAAAACAATGCATATTCAACTAAAATAAATGTGTAAAGTACGTCAATACGTGCTCTATCTGTGGCTCTAGCAACGTTTATTATTTTTCAGTATTATAAACATTTTTTTACCAATCCCTGATTTTTTCCAGGCGACTTATAGGTACAAACGGGTTCAGAAATACAATACAAATCTCCAATTAAACTATTTTGTCCTAACCTGTATCATCACCTTCTATGCATATCTAAGACACATATATATTATGATAAAACTCTTACAGCAATGTTAGTCATAGATTATTAAAACATTTGTGTGCACTTGAAAACTATTAAGTAGCAACTATTTTTCTGAGTTCAGATAAAAAGTGTTACATTTATTGGTATTTTCTACTAGGTTATCTCAGTTGCGGTAAGCAGTTTATGGTGTCATCATCATGATATAAGCTCCAGATAAGGTGCGTATCGGCGTTTTTACGCACTTAATTTAACAAGTTAAGGGATTGATTATCAAAAGTGGGAGTACAAAATGCTTACAAAATACGCATTGATTTTCAGATTGAGTAGTGAAAATACTGTAATAAAGTTGAAAATTTACTTAGTTGAGCTGCAAAAAGCAAACAATGTTTGCTTTTTGCAACTCAAGTAAGTGAATATAACAAGGAAGAAAATCAATACTGGTAATACATTTGTAAAAGTAAAATATGCGTTGAATTTGAAATCTGGGGGTATAATACCCTTTAGATACAAAACTTAACTGGAGCTCTAACTGTTCCTTCACTTCTTGTTTCAGTTTCATAAATATTGGTAAATATTGGCTATTATCAGTACAGGTTTTATCTTTCGAAACTACTTCTGAATACGACTACCAGGCAAGTGTCTTGAGATGTGGCAGTGACTGACTGGATAAATGGGGCTTATGGGATTTGTGACCAGTGTAGCTTCTGATCAAATAGTACATTCATGTAGCCTATTAACGATCTATAGAGGTGATGATTGGCTGACACAGGTCATGTGACCAGGGTCTGTTACGACTTACGGAGGTGATGACTGGCTGGCACGTGCCATATGACCAGGGTGTGTTACGACTTACGGAGATGATGATTGGCTGACACAGGTCATGTGACCAGGGTGTGTTCTGACTTATGGACGTGATGATTGGCTGGAACATGTCATATGTCCAGGGTGAATTCTGACTTACGGAGGTGATGATTGGCTGGCACCTGTCACATGAACAGGGTGTATTCTGACTTACGGAGGGGGTGATTGGCTGGCACGTGTCATATGACCAGGGTGTATTCTGACTTACGGAGTTGATGATTGGCTGGCATGTGTCATGTAACCAGGGTGTGTTCGGGTCGACACACTGGTCGCGGGTGAAGCAGTAGTCGCCACACCAGCCACAGCTGAGCAGGTCTAGGGGATTGACACAGGTGGAACATTCGCTGTACATGGCACACGAGTCCAGTGGGAACCGCGTCACCTACGGAAATATGGAAAAAGTTAAAGAGTTTAACATCCCAGGAACACAGCAGCTAAGGTCATTTAGAGACAGATCCTTGGATTAAAGACTCATTAGAAAGATCAGCGGGATGGAAAAACTATGAAAGTATTTTCCCTGCCTAGGGCGGGAATGAACTCGCTACATCCAGTATTGAAGTCAACACTCTACCTCCAGTAGCCGATTTCATCAAAATTGCAAAGTATACTTATCTAGCAAAGTATACTTTGAGGGAGTAATATCATTTATTTTCCCCGAAATGCATTATTTCATATAGAATTAACGACTGCATATATTTGATGATTAAAAGTATGTAGAATTATTATACTGAATTTATTACATCATCACAGTCAAAATGGCTGTAATAATGTAATATATTCCGTATAATAAAAATTAATAAATGTATCCTTAAATTGAAAAGTTCTCCCTCAAAGTATACTTTGCTAGATAAGTATACTTTGCAATGTTGGTGAAATAGGCTACATGCCACGACACATTCCTATGGAAATATGGAACGTGGGCTGGAGAATGTGTAACCTGTGTCTCCAGTAAAGTATGTCGTGAGCGCCAGTGGCCGTATACTAAATGTCGTAAGATGAAGAAGTTTGTAAATACAATTCTGAAATTTCAAAAGACAGTTGCTTCGATAACAATTATCTCCAAATAATCAGGAAATTAGAATTTCACATACGCAAGAATTTAATATGGTATTTATTAAACACGTTTGTCGATTTCAAAACATTTTATTTGATTTAATGGTGTTTAACAGCCGCCTGTCAACAGCTAAGGTCATTTTAGGCCGGGCTAATTGGGTCGAATGCCATATGTTACCTGTTGTGATGGGGGTGAATCCCAAAATCAGAACGGAATATTTACAGAAACAATATATATTCAGCCCTGAAGTTAGAATAACATGACATGATGCCAGGTCCTCACCACACCAGTCACTTAGCCCCACTTATCAACAGCAATAGGATTAGTACTTATATTATTACTTTTATAATGGTTATAATCAGATTCAACTCTCACATACCAGAAACCAAAAATGTACCCGAGGGTCAAACCAGGATAATAGGGAGTCCGTTATGGATGAAACACATCGTTAAAATAAATGTACCCATCGTATGCTCCCACCAACCACCCGCCGATTCAAAAGATACGTAGCATAGAATTTGTTAACTTGTAATGTCCTTTAATTAACCCTCAACAAATTAAGATACTTTTTCTTAGTTCTCTCTGTAAATATGGAATTGCAATTGTAATGAAATTCCAAGAAATACTCACATAAAATAAAATTATAATGAATTGCTGTCTGCTATTTTTTGACTATGTATATCCCACAAGTTTCCCAGCATGCTTAGATTTAATACAACAAATCAATTAGACTAGACCAGCACAAACAGTGACAGCTAAACTACTAAATGTTCCACGTGTTGCTGCAAAAAACTCTTGGCCATAATTTGTTTTGGGGAGGGTCCCCTTTTTGTTATTAATGAAAAATACATACATTTAAATACTTTTTAGATTTCATATGTTTTTGGCCAAAATATTTTCGGAAGTAAAACGTGGAACAGACAGTAGATAAGGGCTCCAGGTAAGCTGCGTATTTGCTTAAATACCCAATTAAAATTGCCAAAAACCCCATTGAAATCAGAAAGTAGCGAGTATCAAAAAGCAATACAAATGTTGTGGTACCTTTATCATGCTGCAAAAAACAATAAACAGACCACAAATAGAGCATATTTTTATTATTTTCCATAAAAACACATCTTGGTATTTCATTAGAATTGTCTCCAAGAAGACACTTCTAATGAAATGCCAAGATATGTTTCCATTTCGACGCAAACTATTCAATACTTGCGGTCTGTTGATGTGTAAACAGTAGTGTGATTTTATTATACCCAATTAAAATTTTGAAATACCCAATTGCTTCGGAAATGATGGGAGTGACAATACTCAATTACTAATTCATTATCTGGAGCAGTAGACTACATGTAATCATGCATTACTCACCGTATTGCCAGAGAGAACATACACATGTTTCTGTTCGATATCCAAAGACATTTGCTGCTGTATGGCATCCAAGCTCAGATGGTACCGCATATCTGGAATGTTCTGATCGCAGTTACCTCCGTTCAAACTGGCCTGAGGAAAAATAAGAGATAAGGATGAAAAGTCATGCAGAACATGATGTTATTAGCCGATCAAATCAGGGTTCAATATATGTCCACATGTTAGTAGTTACGGAATCTCAGGGGAAAGTGAGAGAAGTGTTGATTTCCTCCCCAACCAAATTCTCCCAGCTATATTTAGTAAATTACTATGGATTTGCCATTTACTTGGCGGCCATTTTGAATTTTCTGACAATGGAGTATATTAACTGCAATATTATTCCAGTTCAAAGAATTAACCTTTGAATATAGGTGAAGGCGCTTAGCATTACACAAATATGTAGCAAGTCAACCGAAATCTCATAAATACCCGATTTTTGGCGGCCATCTTGAAAATATGATAATAATATACTGAATATTAGTGTAATTTACGTAAATTCTTTAATATATCCATCTGAAAATTTTTTTTTGAACAACTTACACCAATTTCCAAGTTATGGGCCATGACCTACTTATTGGCTCATATATTGGCAATTTTCGACTTCCGTCAAGCATAAAGTTCAATGACCTTGAAATGACCTTGAACTTGGTTTGAAAAAATGGCACCCAGATCTTTTGGAAACCTTATACATTCAAGTTTATAAAAACACCGGGTGCCATGAATTAACACGAGGTGCTGGAATCTTATATATATACATATTGCCCAGACTGTATAAAGATGCCAGAATTTAAGAAAAACAAGCGTGTAAAAAGGTGATTAATTTGGTGTGCAAGTACTGTATGTAAACTTCAATGCAGATATACTGTCTGTATAATCGAGACGCACCATGTGATTTTGAACCTACAAACAGGTGAGCAATTTCATGAAATATGCTGAAAGTTGATGAAATTCTCAAAACAAATGCGGAATAGAATTCTGCATTTGCTCTGAAAATTTCGACAACCTTCGGTGTCATTCCAGGAAAATATCGTAAATTTTGTAATTTCTTTATGAAATTACGCCCATTTTTGAAGGTACAAAATCACATGGCACATCTTAATTATCATTATTACACTGGTGCTGCACTCCGCGCCGGTGGAAAATGTAAGACAATCCTCTTGAAAAATACAAAATGCGCCATTATAAAATGTTTCTAGATGAGTGTTAAAAAATCAATAAAATTACTACTCGTCTTCAAACATTTTTTTACAATTAATGACGCCTATTGCATCACAAATATAGAAAAGTATATGTGACCGTGGCTTGAGAAAAAGGCCTTATGGGGTTTGATCAATCTGGATATTAATCTGCTAGCACACTCCTGTATGTGAATGTGCAGGCTGATCTGTGCCTACACTGGTCGTATTACCATTGAAAGGAAGTAATATCATGCTTACTATGAGTGTTTATACTTTATTATTACATGTTTTATGTGATAATCATGATAATGGAATAAATGATAAAGTATACATGTTTAGCTTCTATTAAACATGGTTTTGAATTGGGATATGTATATGATTTTAATTTCAAAAGGTGCCAGCAAATCTGATGAAGAAATTCCACACCACTAGCCCAGGAATACCAATTCAGCAATTTCGGTCGGCTGCCAATTTCGACGTACTTTGAAGCTGTTATACCATTCATTGTTGTTGTAACCACGTGATTATACACCTTGACATAGGTAAATAAATATTTTGTGTCTTCTTGCATTCGACAAGTTATGTACCAATATCGATGAAAATAGAAACAACCCAGCATACCTCGTGTCTTCATTTCCATCTTCCATTAAACCTCTCTACACAGGGCTATCACAAGAATTAATTTGTTATGATATTTCACAAAATTCCTGGAATACCCCTTTAAACTTGAGTATGTGGTGCCCAGTGATTTGTATATAATGATTTATCTCAGAAAAGTTGATGTATGTATTTAAATGATTTATCTGCAGAGTCCGGATTGCAACTAATATATATTGCTGGTATTTCTCAAAGCAACTCCAGTGCATGTACACGGATAAAGATTAGGATAATCCACAGGTGCCAGACAATTTTATCAACTCTCTACTGTATATATTTACAGTAGTATTAGAAGGTAGACAGCGAACTGAAATACATGGCATTTCAAATAAGTGAAAAAGTATCAAAAACAGTCTACATTTTGTCAATATGGTGTTTATTCTCGAGAAAAGACATAACTAATCGTACTAGTGCCATTTACCGGGTCAAAAACAGGCGTGTAGTTGTTATATCGTTCAAAGTTCGTGACCCTCTTCTCCCTCTTCTCCTCACAAAAACACGTCAAAATCGCCGGCCACTTTGAGAGCGCGGAACGTCGCGCGTCAGCCAGGCAGCCAATCACAACTAACGTCGTGGGAGAACCTTTGTTTACTGACGTCAAGGAGTGGGTGGTTTGTGGCGTTGTGATTGGCTGTTCGCTGACGAGCTAATCCTATTACTTTTGGGTTAGAGCTAAATGACTCTTGTGTGGCATGGACATGGCACCAGGTCAGGATATTCCAATCACGTTGGCCCGGCCTTAAACGACCTTAACTGTTGATAGGCTGTTAAACACCAATAATCAATCAATAATCCTTACGGGAATGTCGACTTACATGGTTTGGCCCTCCTGTATATCTGGCTTCCGATACTTGAGAGCTAAGTCATGTTATGCCCCAGAAAGTGATAGGATTAACTAGTCCTATTACTTTTGGGGTTCAAGCTAAGTGACTTTGTGTGGCATGGACCTCGCACCAGGTCAGGATATTCTAATTTCTGGACTGAATATATATTTTCCAGATACACCGAGCTTTCACTCACTCGAATACGATGTACAGTTTTGCACAGTTTCATGTTGATTCTAGTAGCCATTTACTATAATTTATATAATTGTGTGTATGTTCAGTCTTGATCGAAACTATAAATATATTATTACTAGTATATGATTGTATTTCTCAAAGCAACTGAAATGCATATACTATGCACACATGGGTATACATATGCTGAGAACTTTGTTGGTAATGTGTGTCCATGTGTTCATATTATATGTAAATTGACGGCACTAATGCTGTGGTTGTGTATGGTTCCAGACTGTTATTGTTTGCAGATTTTAGTCGTTCGAAGATTAGTGTTATTGGCAAAATCATGTCTAGTAATAATTCCTAATTAAATATAACATTTCTGCCTGCTGTTGTTATTTATAAAAATGTCCCAATGATACATTTACATACAGTTACACAATCAGGATATACACCATTCAGCATTAATCACCAAATGTAGCCGTTTCATCCGTTTGGCCCGACAAAATACCGTAAAAAACAGATTCCACAGCTGGCATTTGGTGGTGGATGGGAGCACACGAAGGGTAATTTAAAGATCAGCGTTCATCCTTCACGGAACACCAACCTACATGGTTTGGCCCTCTTGTACCGTTTTGGCTCCCTGGTACTTCAGTGCTAAATCCTGTTCTGCTCTATCAAGAAGTAGTGGGTGGTGGTTGGGAGCATGTGATGGGTAATTTAACGATGAGTGTTTATTCTTACCGGAATGCCGACTTACACGGTTTGGCCCTCCTGTACCACCTTACATGACCATGACCAATAATAAGCATGCATGGTCTATTTACCGACGAGAGAGTGATTGAAACACGCACGGTGACACTATATAAGTCACATTTAATATTTGTCTCGCAATTCTTAGAGGTGGCTATATATTGTCCCCACCGTGAGGATTGGAATCCAACCACATAAAATGCATGTTTCAGTACGATAAATACTGTAAGATGTGTGTGTGTTACGTAATACTTTCTATAAAGCATGCATGGTGTATTTACCAACGAGATAGTGATTGAAACACACACGGTGACACTACGATAAATACTGTAAGATGTGTGTGTGTGTTACGTAATACTTTCTATAAAGCATGCATGGTGTATTTACCAACGAGAGAGTGATTGAAACACACACGGTGACACTATATAAGTATCATTTAACATTTGTCTCGCATTTCTTACGGGTGGCTATGTATTGTCCCCGCCGTGAGGATTGGAATCCAACCACATAAAATGCATGTTTCAGTACAATAAATACTGTGAGATGTGTGTGTTGCGTAATACTTTCTATAAAGCATGCATGGTGCATTTACCAACGAGAGAGTGATTGAAACACGCAGGGTGACACTATAAGTCACATTTAATATTTGTCTTGCAATTCTTACGGGTGGCTATGTATTGTTCACACCGTGAGGATTGGAATCCAACCACATGCAATACATGTTTCGGTACAATAAATAAAGTAAGATGTGTGCATGTTGCGTAATACTTTCAATAAAGCATGCATGGTGTATTTACCAACGAGAGAGTGATTGAAACACACACGGTGACACTATATAAGTATCATTTAACATTTGTCTCGCATTTCTTACGGGTGGCTATGTATTGTCCCCGCCGTGAGGATTGGAATCCAACCACATAAAATGCATGTTTCAGTACAATAAATACTGTGAGACGTGTGTGTTGCGTAATACTTTCTATAAAGCATGCATGGTGCATTTACCAACGAGAGAGTGATTGAAACACGCAGGGTGACACTATAAGTCACATTTAATATTTGTCTTGCAATTCTTACGGGTGGCTATGTATTGTTCACACCGTGAGGATTGGAATCCAACCACATGCAATACATGTTTCGGTACAATAAATAAAGTAAGATGTGTGCATGTTGCGTAATACTTTCAATAAAGCATGCATGGTGTATTTACCAACGAGAGAGTGATTGAAACACACACGGTGACACTATATAAGTATCATTTAACATTTGTCTCGCATTTCTTACGGGTGGCTATGTATTGTCCCCGCCGTGAGGATTGGAATCCAACCACATAAAATGCATGTTTCAGTACAATAAATACTGTGAGATGTGTGTGTTGCGTAATACTTTCAATAAAGCATGCATGGTGTATTTACCAACGAGAGAGTGATTGAAACACACACTGTGACACTATAAGTCACATTTAATATTTGTCTTGCAATTCTTACGGGTGGCTATGTATTGTCCCCGCCATGAGGATTGGAATCCAACCACATAAAATGCATGTTTCGGTACAATAAATACTGTAAGATGTGTGCATGTTGCGTAATACTTTCAATAAAGCACATGTTGCGTAATACTTTCAATAAAGCATGCATGGTGTATTTACCAACGAGAGAGTGATTTAAACACGCAGGGTGACACTATATAAGTCACATTTAATATTTGTCTTGCAATTATTACGGGTGGCTATGAATTGTCCCCGCCGTGAGGATTGGAATCCAACCACATAAAATAAAATGCATGTTTCGGTACAATAAATACTGTAACATGTGTGCATGTTGCGTAATACTTTCAATAAAGCATGCATGGTGTATTTACCAACGAGAGAGTGATTGAAACACGCACGGTGACACTATATACGTCAGATTTAATATTTGTCTGTCTATGTATTGTCCCCGCCGTGAGGATTGGAATCCAACCACATAAAATGCATGTTTCAGTACAATAAATACTGTAAGATGTGTGCGTGTTGCGTAATGCTTTCTATAAAGCATGCATGGTGTATTTACCAACGAGAGAGTGATTGAAACACACACGGTGACACTATATAAGTCACATTTAATATTTGTCTTGCAATTCTTACGGGTGGCTATGTATTGTGCCCGCCGTGAGGATTGGAATACAACCACATAAAATGCATGTTTCAGTACAATAAATACTGTAAGATGTGTGCTTGTTGCGTAATGCTTTCTATAAAGCATGCATGGTGCATTTACCAACGAGGAGAGTGATTGAAACACGCACGAAGACACTATGTAAGTCACATTTAATATTTGTCTCGCAATTATTACGGGTGGCTTTGCATTGTCCCCGCCGTGATGATTGGAATCCAAACACATACAATGCATGTTTCAGTAAAATAAATACTGTAAGATGTGTCCGTGTTGCGTAATACATTCTATAAAGCATGCATGGTGTATTTACCGACGAGAGAGTGATTGAAACACGCACGGTGACACTATATAAGTCACATTTAATATTTGTCTCGCAATTCTTACGGGTGGCTATGTATTGTCCCCGCAGTGAGGATTGGAATCTAAGCACATAAAATGCATGTTTCGGTAAAATAAATACTGTAAGATGTGTGCATGTTGCGTAATACTTTCAATAAAGCATGCATGGTGTATTTACCAACGAGAGCGTGATTGAAACACGCAGGGTGACACTATATACATCACATTTACTACTTGTCTCGCAATTCTTACTGGTGGCTATGTATTATCCCCGCCGTGAGGATTGGAATCCCGCCCTATTTAATAGTCGCCATTGCTTTCTGTTGTAAAGTATTGTTTTCTAATCATGTCACGTTCATTGGGGAAACGTCCCGGACCCTACATCACACTACTGAACACAATTATTTACCAGAAATATGGATAATTCAACATTTGGCAACATTTATAGGACACTGTTTGTTAGAGTAACTACGGTACAACGTTCGCACATTGCGCAAAATACAAGAAAAATTTTCTGTGTTTCTACCAATAAAACGGTCTGCACAAAAACGCAGTTTTACTTTATGAATCAGATATACTCACTGACTATCAATTCTCAGGGGCGGATGTATACTGTCCCCGCCGTGAGAATTGAAATCGAAACACACATAATGCATGTTTAAGTACAATAAACACGGTGAGATGTGTGCGTATTGTGTAATACTTTGAATAAAGCATGCGTCGTGTTTTTACCAACAAGAGAGTGACAGAAACACGCGGGGTTACACTATACAGGCCACATTAATGTTTGACTTGCAATTCTATTGTCCCGGTCGTGAGGATTGAAATTCCGCCCTATATAATAGTCGTCATTGCTTTCTAGTGTAATATAATGTTTTGTAATCATGTCACATTCAGTGGGAAACGTCCCGGACCCGATATGACACTACTGAACACAATTAATTACCAGAAATATGAATAGTTCAACATATGGCAACATTTATAGGAGACTATTTTAGAGTAACTACGGTACTACGTTCGCACATTGCGTAAATACAAGACAAATGTCTACTGTGGTTCTATCAATAAAGCGGCATGCATAACCACTCAGTATTATTGTATCAATCGGATATACTCACTGACTTGCACTTCTTACGGGCGGATGTATAATGTCCCTGCCGTGAGAATTGAAATCCAACCACATATATTGCATGTTTAAATACGATAACTACGGTAAGAGGTGTGCGTATTGCGTAATAATTTTAATAAAGTATGCATGGTGTATTTACCAATAGGAAGGTGACAGAAACACGCGCGGTTACACTATATAAGTCGAATTTAATATCTGACTTGCAATTCTTACGACTTGCGGGGCTCATACCTCAGCGTGAGCCCCGCAAGCCGCTATATCTTGTCTTACAATTCTTACGGACTAGCGGGGCTCACGTTACACCGACATGGTACAGATAAACAGGTCGGCTGTCGGTCGGTATAGTCGACTATACGGTATAGTCGACTATACCGACCGACAGACAACTTGTTTACCGGTACCATGCTGGCAGCCGACCGAAATCGCAGAATTGCTATTTCCTTGCAATCAATAGAAAAGTAAATGTTTGATGGCGAAATAAGTGAATCAGAAAAAGAAGATTTCAGTTTTTACAAAAGGACACGAAGAAGTGCAAGGACCAGTGTAGATCAATTTGGTTCAGTTAAAATCAACAATCGAGTCGCACAAATGTACTAGTCCACACGAAACGGTAACAATTTTGTCAGTGACCGTCTTACCAAACCTATCCTTGTTCATGAGACAATTAATGGGAAGACAACCTTTCAATATAGTATATTTCTGTCGAACTGAACCAATAACCCGTTCCACATGTATTCTTGAGTGGGCAAGTTTACGCGTTGATTCCACGTCCAGAGGGGATAGCTTATCACGACATTTCGTAAATGCTGGAATCTTCACTTCTGCAGCTACCGAGCCAACACTGTCCTTGACATCAAATCCTCTGTCCGCCAACACTAAATCCCCAGGTAATAACTTGGACAGGAAGTCACTGTTCTCTGTCACAAACTTAATTGTCACTCACACGACCACCCCATGCTTTCGATATGAAGGACACACTGCCCTGAGGAGTAATTCTAATTAGAAATTTCACAGTGTGGTGGTGTTTGTATGACGACCAGGTTTCTGCTCTGGCTTTCAAACCACTTGGTTTCTCAATAAATACCTCAAAACAATCAATTATCACTGCACACCTGTGGCCGAAGTACTTCCTAAATTCCATTGGCATGGTTTTTCTCAATGTCTCGCGCTCTGGCCATCTTATGAGTTTCTTTAGCCGCTTGTACATGCAATCAATTGTCCGTGTAAAAAGTCTAGATATTGTTGATTGAGTAGTGTCAAATTCGTACGCAAGAAAGTGATTTGACAAATTTAGTCGCAATTTCACTAATGTCAATATCATTACCTTGAATTTGGGCATGACCAGACTGGATGGCAGGTGAGGCTCCAAAAAATTAAACAATATAGATAGAACTGTGAAAGATGGTAACCCTGTTAAATGTTTCACCTTCTTGTCACTACCCTTAAAATAATTTGCAGTGAATTTAGTTTCCAAATGGGCCACTTTTTCCTTCAGCTCCCCATTCTCCGTACGCAGTTCCAGCAGCCTCAGCGACATAGCCTCCACGAGTGGACCATCAACATCAGTCTGTGACTGAACGCCGTCTTCATCAACGCTGTCACCCATATCCATACCCATCTCAGTGTGATCAGGTCCAACAATAGTTGTGGATTCAGCTGGATTCCTTCTCTTATTTTCCTGCTGCCGATCATATCTTGATGTAGATGATGCTCGCTTTTGTCCGCCCAGATTAACTGATGGTGCCCAGTTTGGGTTAAGATGGTCATACAACTCTACCTTCTTTCCTGAAACATATACATGATATACATGATATATATTATTTCTTCTCGGAAGTATATGTTGCATACACCATCTGAACATTCTTGCTGAGACGGTTCAGATGAGTGGTCACAACATTTACATGCACTTTTGAGGAGAAATAAAAAAGAAAAGGTGTACTCTTATAAAATATCACTGAAATATTGACAATTTATGACAAATTTTATACATATGACATGCGCCATATGATTTTGCATGTACAAACATGTGCGCACTTTATTTACAAAATTTACAATACCTTTCATAAATAACATTGAATGGTGACAACATGGTGACATTCTGCATTTGCATGATTTACAGAAAATATCGCAAAATCTGTAAACATTTTTCATGAAATTCCACACAAACTGCAATTTGTTATTGTCTGAGGTCCATCAAAATACACCATATCGCACGTCTTAAGCATGTTAAGTACAGTGACAGCACGGGTGTCACACATTATAATTCAGTGGGTGGCCGCAGGGCTCCAGATAAGGAATTAGTAATTGAGTATTGTTACTCCATGAGTTCTGAAGCAATTGGGTATTTCAAAATTGTAATTGGGTAAAGTTAAATCACACTACTGCTTACACATCAACAGACAGCAATTATTGAATCGTTTGTTTCGAAATAAAAACATATCTTGGCATTTCATTAGAATTGTCTCCTTGGATGTGTTTTCATGGAAACAGAAGAAAAATATGCTATATTGTGGTCTGTTTATTGTTTTCTGCAGCATGATGAAGGTACCACAATTGTTCTCATTGCTTTTTGATACTCACTACTTCTGATTTCAATTGGGTTTTTGGCAATTTTAATTGGGTATTTACGCAAATACGCAGCTTATCTGGAGCTCTGTGTGGGGTTCACACACAATATAATTATTACACCAGATTACATTGTCTCACCTGCTGACAAGTAGAACTATCGGATTATTTATAATATCAAGGACTTACCATTGACAAAATGCGCCGAATACACCCGAAGATTTTGGATATTCTTGTGCCCAAATTCTAGCCACCCATTCACGATCCCGATCCGAACTCAGTTTCTCGCATTCCACACCTTGATTTGTGATTACTGCAGGCAATCTATACTATTCCAGTGTCCTTTCGCGATCTTTACGATGACTACATCCGTATATAGAACACTTCACAACCAGTATGCGTCTAACTAACTGAATTTAGGTCAAACTTCGACGTGTTTTGTACATGGCGGAGCTTCCGGTTTGTAACGTCAAAACGTTTATTTATAGACAAATTGCAAACCGCCGAACTCTTGTAGTTAAAACGTTTATTTATAGCCAAATTGTGTTATTTCGCTATATTTAAAGTTTTAAAAAGAGATAATGGCCAAAAATGAAAAGTTATCCGGTTGATGTAGTTTGGAAGTGATACAACAAATTTCGCGTTTGTAGATTACCGAATATAGGAGAAAAGGGTGGTTACAAACTTTTTCACAAACCGATGGATAACCAATATATAGCCGGCTAATAATAATGATTGATTGATTGACGAGTGATGATGGAATTATGCACCGCATCACATTTGTTGTTTGCTGAATAGCAGGTTCAAGCAAATCGCTCATACAGTAAAGTGGTCATAGCAGAACCACAGGTGGAAGTAACGGACCGATGTCTAATATGAAATAGGCACTACCTATGACGGGCGACGTTAGTGTATGCTATAAACGGTACCGAGAAAACGTCTTTATCCCCAGTTCAAATCTGCCCGTGATTAAAGAAAGAAACCCGTGATCAAGTATCCAGCGCGTCTTGTTGTCAATGGCCAGACAATGGATGACATGTTCCCAGACTGGTATGACATAATGACATTAAACAGAGTTGACCTGTGCCATAAAGCCGACGCGGAGCCGCGGGAAACGAGGGATAGACACATATACTCCACATCTACCATCGACGATAACGCCACAGGCCGCGATATTGGACAATTGCCACAACTTGGCGCTACATGTGCGTCGGTTCCACCGCCACCCCCTTCGACAGACCCACGGAGCGACCAGTCGTATCCACTGTCTGGCAACAGATAGTGAGCATATAACCCTAGCCAGAATCAGCCGGACAGACTGTCCCAACTCAAACGGCGAGTCGATCGACGCGCCCATCGGTCCACACAGGCTCCCAATTGCCAGAGACGCATGTACAATCAAACATTACGACCAGAAAATCTACAAAACGGTGCAAATTTAGTGGATAACCGGTCTTATGTAGACGTAGTGAATCGGAATCGTTCAGCTGATAGTGACCCCACGTCTAATTCCCCATCTATATTGCAGCCAACACGCCCATTCCAACCTCCTACACCCACATCAAACTCTTCTGTGCGTGATAATCAAAACAACATTCCACAACATTCGCACGCACCAAATACCCACAGTCATACAGATGTAAACAATGCCGTAAACCACGGGTCACGAACTACGGGGTCAGTGAAGAACAATAGAGCACGTGAGCGTAGTCCGGCCAATACTAGGCCGCGAAATAGGCGCCAAGGTAGTCCACGTGACCAGTCTCGTGACAGTGGAGATTCACAATAGGGGCGAGGAGAGAAGGTGCATATCAAATTTGCCTTATTGAATGTCCAGGGCTTGGTTACAAAATAATTATGTAAATAAGCTGCAGTTAACCGAAAAGTGTGACGGACGGACAGACAGACAGACGGACAGACAGACGGACGGACGGACGGACAGACGGACGGTCCAAACACTATATGCCACCCGTTTCTTCGAAACCCGGTGGCATAAAAAGTTGTTTGATTGCAGACGACGTGTTTGTTAAAGAGACAATTTTGGATGTGAACATAATTTATTTGCTTGTCTTGTGTATATTTTTCCTGAAAATAGCGGAAGATAAGCATATGCAGAGATGCATGCATATACTGTTATTTCTGACGATATTTTACATATACAACAATCCACAAATAATGAATGTAATTTCATGATAGTAGGAGA
This sequence comes from Conchocele bisecta, assembly GCA_029237695.1. Lineage (NCBI taxonomy): Eukaryota > Metazoa > Mollusca > Bivalvia > Lucinida > Thyasiridae > Conchocele > Conchocele bisecta. The sequence goes on from CM055266.1 coordinate 5,125,402, forward strand.
TCTAAACTCCAGGTGTGGTACACTTCCGGATTACGTTGCTGACGATTCTGCCACACACATACCTGCATTGCCCGACGATTATGTAAATTACACCGAAATTCCCCGTTCTACATAGGATAATTATGTAAATGCAAATGGCCGACTATTAATGCAAAGAAACCGGCCTCAGCATTGCAATGGGTCGTGTAAGTGAGGACACACTGTTGGGAAAATGCACGTTTGTGGGTCGCAGAGGAAGCAGCAAGGTAGATTTAGTTGTTGTAAATGCTGATCTCCTACATTATTTTCCTTCCTTTAGTGTTGATGATCCGAATGTACTATCTGATCATTGTATTGTTACTTTTTCATTGAAGTCGGCATCTAATGCTGACAATCAAAATGAACAAGTTGTTTTCAATGATCTGCAATATGTACAGTACAAATATAAATGGAACATAGAGTACATGGAGGAGTATAAAGATAATATGAGATCAACAATTACTACATCAAAGCTGGAGAAATTGATAGATGATTTAAATAATACGCCCACCAATGACACAATAAATTCTGCGGTTTCTGGTTTAAATTATATTTTTAATTCTGTATGTACACCTAATATGAAGGTGAATGTACGTCATCATAAGGGAAATGTCGCGTCTGTAAATACAAATCCCAATTATAATGATAGGTGTAAATATCTTAAAGAAATATTCTATGATAAATTAAACATATATCGCTTAGAAAAGACTGATCAGAATAGGCAAAATATGGTTCTGGCAAGATCTAGGTTTAAACAAAAGGGCCGCAAGTCACAAAATACGCCCGTCGAATATGGTCCAGACAGCGAAGATGCAGAAATGTGAAGCTGTCACCAAGGAAAGAAACATTAATGAGAATTTGAAAGTCTATAGCATTATTTCTTCATCTCGTTGTGCTAAATATGTATACTAATCTAGGCAGAAATAGAAAAGTAGAGTGTAAAGTAGAAATGATAGGGAATTGGATACAATAATGTAGAAAAAATGGCTAAGTCAAAAAGGTGATATTTTTGTTAAAAAATATGTTTTCGGCATAAAAACACAAATATGCACATCTTCAATATGTGTAGAAGACGTGTGTATAGTTTCAGAAGGATCTACTGAACGGTTTCGGAGGAGTTGTGTACACAAACTCGGTACCGTATACAAACAAATGGCTAAGTTAAAAAGGTGATATTTTTGTTAAAAAATATTATTTCGGTATAAAACACCAAGGTGCACATCTTCAATATGTGTAGAAGACGTGTGTATAGTTTCAGAACGATTGACTGAACGGTTTCGGAGGAGTTGTGTACACAAACTCTGTACCGTATATAGAATTGCATATACAAATGTAGAAAAAATGGCTAAGTTAGAAAGGTGATATTTTTGTTAAAAAATATTTTTTCGGCATAAAAATACCAAGGTGCACATCCTCAATATGTGTAGAAGACTTGTGTATAGTTTCAGAACGATTGACTGAACTGTTTCGGAGGAGTTGTGTACACAAACTCTGTACCGTATATAGAAATGCATAGACAAATGTAGAAAAAATGGCTAAGTTAAAAAGGTGATATTTTTGATAAAAAATATGTTTTCGGCATAAAAACACCAAGGTGCACATCTTCAATATGTGTAGAAGACGTGTGTATAGTTTCAGAACGATCGACAGAACGGTTTCGGAGGAGTTGTGTACACAAACTATGTTTTTTTCTTCAGCCGCCCGCCCGCCGTGCGGTCAAACATAATACGTACCTGTTTTTAAAAACGGTCGTATAAATATCACTCTGTGAGTCTAGATATCTGGAGGCAAAACAACAAACAGATAACCTGCTAAATGCAAGAGTCAGAAATGCAAAATAATATTGGACTCTTTTGAAGAAAACAAGTGGTATAAACACAAATAATAGCAAGTTAACTACAAATTCATTTGTACAGTATTTTAAAGCTATAAATAATCAGGAAGATATTTTTTTCCAAGCAGATGAAGATATATTACCATTTAATGATAGATTCCTTCAGTCCGAATTATACATTTTGTTTTTTTCGATGAGCTAAATGTTGAAATAATCACAGAGTGAGATTGATAAGGGAATTTGCCAGCTCCGAAATAATAAAAGTGCAGGACCGGATTTAGTGTTAAATGATTTTTTTATTCATGGCAAAGATATACTTCTGCCTTTATTTCACAAGCTTTTTAACGTAGCATTTAATAACGGTTATTTCCCAGACACATGGTCAGATGGACATATCATTCCTCTCCATAAGAAAGGTAGCATACACAATACAAATAATTACAGAGTAATAACATTATTAAGTACAGTAGGTAAGCTGTTTACACGAGTCTTAAATAATAGACTGACAGAATGGGCCGAACAATATTATGTATACGTCGAGGCACAGGCAGGTTTTCGAAAAGATATGAGCACAATAGACCATATTTTTGTATTACATAGTCTAATTAAGAAGTATATTAATAATGGCTCAACATTATTCTGTGCATTCGTAGATTTTACGAAGGCCTTTGATTATGTTGTTAGAGATAATTTGTGGTACAAACTTTTACATTTAAGTATTAGAGGCAAAATGTTCAATGTTATAAAGTCAATATTATAAGTTATTGTGATTCTACACAGGCTATATGGTGTAATATTGCCCGTCTGGAGGTATGTTCACCCGAGGCGATACCGCAGATCCGTTATTTGGCCGTATAAACATATCTCTTCTTTTGATCTTTGCGTTTTTTTAGGAAGAAAAATAATCCGAGATTCGATTTTCTACCGTCAGTCTTAATATAAAGGCGTAAATGAACATTTGGTTTTTGATTAAACGAAAACAAACTAAATATGGAGTAAGAAATCCATCGAAAACGACTTTATGACAGGTTTTTTATATCGTGTAATTTAATTTATATTCCACTGCTCTATCGGTCTGCTCTCCCTTTGGCTCCTCTAGAAGAATGCGACTGGTTCCCAAATATTCGCTGTCATTGCTACGCCGCATTTCGTGCGTGGAACCCACAGTTTATGACCTAAATATAGCCGTGTCACGAAGACATTTGTGTTGAGATTTGAAAACACTAAACGGGACAGTTTGTGGCATTTTTCGCTCATGTTTGATGACCGAAGAATATTTATTGAAAACTAAACAATAAAGACTGGTTTTGAGTGTACATTTTGTTACTTTTATTGATCAATTCTCGGTTTTATTGTGCTTAGTGAGGAATACAATTCGCAATCGGTAGACGCTTGCAAAATGTGTCTTCATTGGACGTGAGGCGCCGGATGGGAATCGCAATTCCTGTATGTCTGACGGCCTTGGCAGGTCATATAATATATATGACCAGGCAAGCTAGCCAATCAAAAGCCGAAAAACTTATCTGCGGTATGACAAATAACAATGTTAAGACGAGAGTGAAATATAATAATCAGTTAAGTGATGAATTGTCATGTTGTCTTGGGGTACGTCAGGGTGAGTGTTTATCACCATTATTATTAGGTATGTATATTAACTTGAAGATGAATTGTGTCAAAAAGGTTTAGATATAGGAATGGCAAAATTATTCCTATTGTTATATGCTGATGACATACTTATATTTTCTGAATCGTCGGAGGGTTTGCAAAATGGTCTAAATATTCTTTATGAGTATTGTCAAATATGGAAATTAACTGTTAATACGTTATGTTAATGTTATGATTTTTCGTAAGGTTGGTAGACTACCTTTACATACACATTGTTATAACAATAAATTGTAAGCAAGCTTTCTTAACTTGGAATTGCATTTTCTACATGCGGGTCTTTTGTGAACGCTCAAACTACATTAGCTGGGCAAGCGCGAAATGCTATGTTCAAATTAAACAAGTATCTGTATAAGTTCACGGACCTCAAACCAAAGTATGTGTTAGATTTATTTGATAAGCTAGTGTTACCTATTCTAAATTACGGAGGGTAAACTTTGGGGATTTAGCTAAGCAAACCAGATTGAACGAATACACTTACAGTTCTGTAAACGGTTAATAGGTGTCAAACTATCAACCCAAAATGATTTTATATATGGAGAGCTAGGACGGACATCTATACAGACAAACAGATTCTATACTATTATTAAGTATTGTTTTAAGGTAACTGGGGCGGCAGATCGTAAATATATAAATGTTCTGTATAAGATGATGTTGAATGATATTACTGAAAGACCAAAAAAAACAAACTGGGCGTCCCTTGTTAAAGCACTGTTATCTAGTCTTGGCTTTCATCATGTATGGTTCGCACAATGCGTTGGCGATATCAAGTATTTTTTAAACATATTAAAGCAGAGGTTAACTGATAATTTTATCCAAAACTGGAATTCCAGACTAATGGAATCTAGTAGAGCACTTTTTTACAGACAGTTTGCATAGTTTGAGTATCAGTCATATTTGGACATTTTCACAATTAGATATTTTCACAATTAGACAATTTCGAGTTTCTTTCACAAAACTTAGAGTATTCTCACATATATTAGCTATAGAAACAGGAAGATGGCACAAGCCAAACAAAATACCCATTGAAAACAGACAATGTAATTTATGTAACGTTTTGAGAAGATGAATATAATTTTCTATTTGAATGCGCTATGTACACTGATTTACGTTTGCAGTATGTATATACATTTTACCGACAGAGCCCACGTATGTTTAAAGGACTTAGTTTGATCAAGTCAAATAATCAAAGGAAAGTAAGAAACCTAGGTAAGTTCATTGTTAAATCATTTAAAAGGAGAGATGAAATATTGTCACATCTATAATGCATGTCAACTTAAATGTTTATATACATTGATAGATATACGCAAGCGAATTCGTATTATATGCGTATATCTGATCAGTAGTGGACATTTTCTTTCATACTTTGGCGATTGACAACATTTCAACGTACCCTTTCAAGTTTCTCGCTCTCGCTTCTCGCTCTCGCTTCTCGCTCTCGCTCTCGCTCTCGCTCTCGCTCTCGCTCTCGCTCTCGCTCTCGCTCTCGCTTGTATGTTTGTTAATTACTATTGTGCTCAAGAGCCAGCATGGCTTAAGCAATAAACGATTATTCTATATTGTAGTATTGCAGAGCTACTTACCGCAACTACCACGGTGTTACAACTTCTCTATTATAATTACATGGTGTCATTGGCGCACTTCTCTTATTTGAACCAGGGATACAATTTAGATATTTCCTTTTCATATATAGTACATTAATAGCCTAGGCATTATAGAAACTGTATTAGTACATTTACGATCATTTTAAGAAAAAAATAACAAGGCGAAGAATCTTCAGTGATATTATTCCTAATTTTCGCAATGTCAGTCGTCATTGAGCACGACTGTCACTTCGAGAGTTATACACATATTGCTCATTTTTGGTATTAATTGTGTTCAGTTTTACATTTACTTTGGATTAACCCAGTGCTGTGTCAGATGTGTTTGTATCCTGGACTACAGCAACAGGTGCATTAGAGGTTAAAGGATACCAAATGGTGCGAAATCGCCCAGGGCACATCTTGATCCGTTATTACCCAGTTTCACTTGAGGAACATTTTGCGGTGCTTTTAACACCAGTTTTCAGCATATTTGGAGCATTTAAAAGAAAACACTGAACCTGTTGGTCACGTGACGCAAACAGAGTTTCCGTGGCCAAAACATGTAAACAATATTGGAGGATATGACAAGGTTAGATTTTTCTTTCTTAGGAGTAAGTGAACCTATTGTTTAGTTCATGCAGAACCGGTACAGACTGGCTGCATATCATGTATGAGTGGGTCCCACAGTATCCATACGAATAGTGAAAGTAGGAGAGACTGGCCTTATTGGATGGCATTCGGTTAAATAGTGGTGCAGATATGTAATATATAATGACCAAGATGTTCACTTCTGGCAGAAAGTATGAAACTTTCGATATATATGGTTTAAGATATGCTGATTCCAAAAAAAATAGTGTGTCAAGCTGAAAAATGAGTGCATCTACATCTAATTTGCATAATTTCAAAATGGCCGCCAATGTAAATATATGTTCTTATCTCGACTTCTGCATACAATATTTAGGTGTTTTAAAGATCTGCAATTTAGTAGAATGACCCCAGGAAATACAATTTCATCATTATCTTTTGCTCAAAATCCAATATGGCAGCCAAAAGACATCCAAGATGGCCACCGCCACACCAAAAAAGAAAAAATCACAAATATCACCATAATTGTGTGAAAATACTGCTACTAGGGACATAAATAAGGACTCTGTATTCATGTTTCAACAATGACGAATGTAATTGAACACATATTGCTGCAATTTAATCATTGTCTTAGGATAAAATCCAATATGGCCGCCATAACAATAATAACATATACACAAATTGGTAAAAAATACTATATTTGATGCTACCAGGCACACACCGGGATGTGACAGATGTAGGCCTATGTCTATTCAAACTTTGGAGTATTTACCAATGATGGGCCAATTTACACACTCAATAAAATTATTTGGTGGTTTGGTTGAGACGTCTGGAATTTCAAAATGGTCTTCCAAATCGTGACTTTTTCATATATCGGCAACTGATATTGGTGCCTATATTCATGTTTGCGATGCAAACATGTCACATGGCACAAGACATTTAATTCGCGTTGAAATCCAAGATGGGAGCCGCTACCATATGGAGAGAGCCCAAAAACAAGTGTCTGGATCTAATGTCAGCATCTACAACAACAACAACAAATAAGTGTCTGCTATTGTGCAAGGATTTTCAGGTAATTAGCCATGTAATATCCACTTTTATGAGCTAATAACAAACTTGCGAATAGTTCCAACTCATTAACTAGAAATTGCTTCTTCGTCTGTTGTTTTGAAACCTCTAAATGCTGAATATAATTGATGTATATATTGCCTATACTCGGATGGTACCAGTACTCGGATTTATGATCTGTCCCCTCCCCCACCCTGGAGAAGAAATTAAAAGCAGTTCTAGGCTTAGGTCCAGGTCCATTAGGTCCAGGTCCCAAATAACAAGAATAAATGTGTTCATAAAGGTAAATGCATTTCCAGTTACACCATCAGGACAGCACCTCCTTAGACTACCTGCAGGACTGGTACTCAGATACACAGCGTCGAGATGCGAGCCAAAAAGTCTGCATGACCAGCACCTGTCTCCATTCCGTGACAAGGTACATGTAGTCTCATTTTCTCTCACTTGACATGTGCATAGTTGCTGTTGATGTTGTATATTGATGGCACACCCTCTGAAAATTATCATCTTATACCATTATGATGTGATACCAATCGACAAAAAAAATTTATACCACATTTCCACCCTAAGTGATGATTCCTCTAGACTAATATGGCCGCCAAGAAATCAAGTTACTGAAGATATTGAGTAATAAATAAAACTTTACCGACTAATTGAGTATGACAGGACTATTTTACTGTGTCAGCTACCCAATAGCAAATACTTTTGCTGTATAACCGTAGTATTACATTATATACTTGCTATCGGACGTGGACATTTTGACCATTTTGTGTTACATATATGCAACTGTTCGATAAGTAAAGCCGTGTTCAAAGTTGTCTGTGATCCCAAGAATAATGATGCAGTAACCATTGCTTGTCATAGTAGGCGACCAGGAGTGTAATGTTGATAACTTATTGTATTGGTTTAGTAGAGTACCTGGCGCCAGATCAGCATATATTGTAAAGTTAGGTATGCAAATTCAGCGTTGAATATACTTTTCCCCTCCCTTCCAGATATATATATGGTTATATCCAATCACCCGTTTGAATGGCACTAACTTGTTTAAAGACGTTAACCACAATCCAATCGGCAATTGACTGAATGCTACATAGCAGTTGCATTATACCAATCTAATATATTTTCATGCTTTCAGATCATGGGAGACGTCAGACGTGCTGTAATCTGGTGTAGATGTCAACCGTAGTGTGCAGGGGCGTCTATGCCAGACTTCATCAAATAATAGTAGATAGCTAATACATTTCACATTTACTAACAATTAGACTACTAACCTAGCCAGCGTAACCCACAACAACCATGACTCAACCAACGGGTGCTGAGCTATCTAAATGGTCGTTTTGTGTCATATGCCAGGAAAAGACAAACCAACCCTTGGTGGATCCAGCAAAACGTAGAAACACTAGTCAACCAAAGGGTTACGGAACACTTGCTAGAAACCTGACTCAGTTGCATTGTTTACAGTCTTTACCTTTACATATACAACTGTCTCGCTTAGATGATGGAACTGGCATCGAAGAAACATTCACTAAGTATGAAACTAAATGGCATAAATCATGTTACGATACTTACAACAGCAAAACATCACCATTGCATAAGGTGAATGAAGCCCGAAAACAGCTATTTACATATGGGAATCGGCAGATAGAGAACATCCCACCAACCAAATCTGCTTTGCTTCAACATGCCAAAAGGGCTGTGTACCAGGCAGGCTACATTTGGGGACAGGCTCTCATTGCTAGTCCGACCCTGCCGTCGTCAGTAGACTGGGGATGGGAAATGAAGAACAACCAATGGTGCCCTGTATGGAGCACACTTCCAGAGGCTTCGAGGGGTTGTCGGGAATTAATTTAATGTAACTGTAAAGCCAATTGCAGGGGGCGTTGTAAATGCCACAAAGCCAGTCTCAAATGCACACATCTGTGTTTCTGTGCCGGACAGTGTAACTAGATTGTTGTACTTCAAATATATCACTGGGGATATATATATGTGTCACAGACACACACATATATATCGAGGTGTCAAATGCATAATTATGGCATAAACCATTGTTGAAAGCTTAATCCAGGATTTTGACAAACACATCTTAGTTTCAATAATCACAAATACTGGCTTTTGTCAGACCCTGGTTTATGCAATTATTGTGACATTGGCTACTGGAGATACAATCTGAAAGCTCTTCGAGATTAGTTGGTACCATGCACAATAAGTAGGGAATTACGGTGTACATCGTACACTAACTAGTCATTGAGATTGTAATGTGTATATACTTGTATTTTTCAGTGTTTGCACATGTCTAAGAATGAAGATGCGCTGTATTGTATGTCGACAACGTATGTGTATATAATAATGCACCTGTATTACTAATACTCTGATATAGATATTAAGATGGATTTAAAAATCTCATTAGGGAGAGCTGTTTTGTGGTTTTTAAGTGGCACGTTGTGCCATATTAATTATGTAACTCTGTACATCTATCTGTCTATGTCTAACTGACTGCAGTAGTAAAGAAAATACAATTCCACATACTGTGTCAAATGTCTGTGTAATTTAGTAATTATAAATGTATATCTGAGTTGAGGAATGTTATGGTGCTGACAGTAGCAATAGATGCGTGAAAATATGTTCATCTCTGACAGATAGTGTTAAAACTGTGATAAGATAAAACAATACATATAAGGGGATATTTACAATACAGTAGCAATGGTCATAGTTAATTAAATGACAACAAATTATTTAGCCTACCATGTTCAATTACCAACAACGTAATATTAATGCTTGATAATTTCCCATAATCAGTGTTTTTGGCGGCCATATTGGATTTATGCAAAATATTAGCCCTCAAATTATTTTGTAATACGTATTAGTATATTCATTTCAGCATTTCAGATAATTCTAAATGGATATGTTTTATCATGGCGGCCATTTTGAAATTACGCAAATTAAAAGTGGATGCACTCATTTTTAAGATTGACACTCTATTTTTTTTGGAATTAGCACATCATAAACTACATATAGCCAAAGTTGTATACTTTCTGCCAGAAATGAACATCTTTTTTACATATCTGCCCCACTTTGGTGGTGTCTAACCTATAAGGTGTGCCTAGGCCTTATGTGAGAAATGTTTTTTTTTGTAGAATTTGAAGTTGGAAGTTTATGTTTCTCGTAGCTATGTCTCTGGGAACATAATTTAAGGTTACTGCGACAAGAGTAATCGAGCGAACTCCGCGATGCAACACATTTGTTCTTTTCGTATGGCAGATGTACAGTTATCAGCTTCAAAATTTTCTAAATCGACCATTCCAGAGTGGCATACATGTTGGTATAGTTTGAGTGATCAGTCTTTATATGTAGAATGATTAGCTATAACACTATTTAGGGTAATGTTATGTGATTTTATGGACTTTCGTTCTTTTAATTCATTATCTATTAAAATTCTCCATAGTTCTGCAGTAGCTCAATTTAAGGCAGAATGTGGAAAGTCATATGGTGGAGTTACACAGCTGCTGTCTGACAACCATTTTAGATATTTGCTCCAAACTAGTCGTGTTTCGGCCAATGAGAATGACTGAAATACTTAGTCATATAATAACATTGATTGATATGAGTTATGGAAATAACTATGTTGGGTAGTGGGTGAGTAAAAGTACAGATGATGATAATAGCCTACTTTGATCACACGTGCCGTAATTACCTTTTCACCAGCCGGCGGCCGAAGTATGATTTTGTCTGGCATCGAATGGGTATCGGATTGTTAAAACGCATATTGTAACGTATTGCGAGTAACATACCTACCGGCACCAATATGCAAGCATACACGTAATACTACGCATGACACACATTTACAATATCATAATTGGGGTAATACTGTATGTTTCTTATCAAATGGTTCCTTCCACTGAATTATTTCTCTCGTGATATTCATATTGTCACATATAGTTCACATGTTCTGTGCATTGACTTCGCATTTACGTAAATATATTAATATTTCAGCAATTCATCTTTCAAATATGCTTTCTCTGGTGCTACTACAGTCTGTTGCTGAAAGTTCATAATACTGCGTCTCAACTAATACCAAAGACCGCGGCTGAAAATACTCGACAAATATCTTGGGATCATTATTCATGGAATAAACAACACTGTCCGAAACATTTAGCGAGCATTATCAGAATATATGGGTTTAAATGTAGAAACATGGTGTTTACTATCTGACACTCCTATGGTAATCCGCTATATGGCAGTTTTAACATTAGTATGAATACATGGTGTTCCGTTTATGCCATCGTAATATCGCTATCGGGTCGATACTACGATAAGTCGACACTATGATGAAGATGAAGCGATATCACGATAGCACGATGACGATACTACGATATTATATCGTCGTCGTGATATAATACTATGTCATCGTAGCTTCAAACTATTGCCATCGTAGTATGGTACTATCGTCATCATAGTATCGTACAATAGACATGATATAGCGTAGAAATACTGCCGGGAACCAGTCTACAGCACCGAGAGTATCCGATTGCATGAACACATTGCAGACTATTTTGTATTGCTAGAAAGCTCCCCTGGTGATCACAATGACGGCTATATAGTTTAAACAATATTTATTTCCAGATATGGCAAGTGAGATATATACATACAATTGAGAACAGGATTAGAAAACAAGCTTTACACTTATGTGAATTCTTCTCCTGCAGAAGATCAGTTTTACAATAGCAATGACGGCTATATGTGCGCTCCAAAGCATGTGTATGTGTGTCCGTTCAAAACATTAGTTCAAACTTGTATTTACTGAAAACGAATTATTGACGGAGTCACCTTGATAAACAAAATCACACGCATCAATATATGGCTACATATTTACAGGTACTATTTCCCTGGATAGTATGCCCCATATGGGATAGCAAGGGGGCATATTGCGTTGGTCTTGAGGGTCCGCCTGTCCGCCCGTGTACATTTACGTCGAAAAGTTTATAAGAGTCTTTCCAGTTAGAGTCCAGTATGCCACCGGGGAATATCCATGATTTAGAAACATACTGGCTAGTTATTTTCGCGAATATGTGTGCACGCGTAATGAGCGAAAATAAAAATGACCACAAAAAAAACACACACATGAAAAATACCACTTTACTGTACTTGTATATGCCCACACTCTATGAGAGAGGTGGCATGAGTTTTGTGCTTTCAATTTCTGGCTATCTGACGAATTGTTGTTTCGTGTATTTCAGTATTCAATATCATAATGCATGCATTGACTACATTCAAAAGTCATGTATTTACATTACCAGTGATGTTTTATGTCCGTCCGTCCGTCCGTCCGTCCGTCCGTCCCTGTGTGTTTCTTTCCCTATTATTACATAGAAACCACAATATATCTCTCCCCCGCACCCCCACCCACCTTTTCGCAACATCATTATATAGAAACCATACTATTTATCTCTCTATCTTTCAACATCATTAGATAGAAGCACAATATATATCTATCAATATCATTAGATAGAGAGTGCACCTGCTGTTATTTTGTTTACAAGACATAGTCAAGCGATCCATGATACTCTGTGGACATGACCAACAGAAACAAGTATACATTGCAACTGCTGTTTTATTGCGCCTGTTCGGTTGTGTCACGGCCTGTGCTGTATTCACAGCCCATGACAAAAGTACCTCTTTCCAACAGCTGATGTGAAGCTGTATGTAAAAAGGACAAAATTAATACGAAAAATAGTCAAAATGTGCTCAAAGACCGCCAGGGATCGAGAAAATAATAGCATCACTGGAAGGACGCACCTGGAGAATTTCCATAGCCGCCACGCTTCACTTAACTTCGCTGATGTGAGTTTAAAAATGCAACACATAGTCAAGCGATCTGGGAAAATTGGGCAACACGATTACCAGAACAAAGTTAGACACCACCAACTAGCTTTACTATGTAATTTAATCGAATGCCATCCAATAAGGCAAGTCTCTGTTCATCCTTACCGGAATCCCGACTGGAGACCTGGTTTGGCCCTCACATACCTCTTTGGCAATTTTGTATGTGATAGTTGAATCTGGTTATACCCCTTATGTGAGTATTACGATTATTCGTAATCCTATTTTAGGGGAAGGGGCCAAGTGACTTTGGTAAGGTATGGACCTGGCACAAGGTCAGGTTATTCTAATTTCAGGGCTGAATATATTTGTTCTCGATGTAAATATTCCGTTCTGATTTTGGGATTTTCCACCCAATGCAGCAGATTAAAATGGGATCGAACCCGTTTGCCCGGCCTTACATGACCTTAGCTGTTGATAGGCCGTTAAACACTAATAAACAAACAAACCAACAACTCTTCTACTTTCACTATTCGTATGGGTGCTGTGGGACCCACGTGTACATGATCTGCAGTCAGTCTGTACCGGTTCTGCATGAACTAAACAATAGGTTCACTTACTCCTAAGAAAGAAAACTCCAACCTTGTCATATCCTCCAATATTATTTACATTTTTTTGGCCACGGAAACTCTATTTGCGTCACGTGACCAACAGGTTCAGTGTTTTTTTTAAATGCTACACATATGCTGAAAACTGGTATTAAAAGCACCCCAAAATGTTCCTCAAGTGAAACTGGGTAGTAATGGATCAAGATGTGCAAGCAAACGGTGACTGTGACCTCAAAACACCGGCACTATTTTTTTTATACCGGACTATTTTTGCATACCCACTAGGCGATTTCGCATCATTTGGTATCCTCTAACCTATAAGTGTTCCAGTCTCACTACAAATCATTCTACAATATTCACTATTCAAAATTATGTTCTATTCCTTGATACAGTACCAAGTTTGGAGCAAATATCTCAAATGTTTGTCAGACAGCAGCTGTGTAACACCACCATGTGACTGTCCACATTCTGCCTTAAATTGAGCTACTACAGAACTATGGAGAATTTTAATAGCTAATGAATTAAAAGCACAAAAGTCCATAAAATCACATAACATTACCCTAAACAGTGCTATAGCTAACCATTCTACATATAAAGACTGATCACTCAAACTATACCAACATCTATGCCACTCTGGAATGGTCGACAGACAAAAGGGTACTGGCTAGGAACGGTCAGTCAAGAAATTTGCTTTATGACACAGGAGGAAAGGAAAAACAATGTGTTCCGAGTACTAGTGTATTGGTACTATACTGATATGCGAAAACAATACACTTACGCCTAATTTTGGCAAATTTTGAACGGCGTCGCGATGTCGCGCCACTTTCCCGAACTTCTTAATTGTCCATCAGAAGGCCAATATCAATGAAACAAAAAAGAAAAACACACTATATGACTGTTTTAATGTATATTACTGTCACATTCCAAGCCCAATCACCTACATGTAATTTACATACACTGGGTTATTATATTTTACAAATAAAGCTGAGAAATCAAGATTTTAGAAGATTTTGAAGCCGATAACTGTACATCTGCAATACGAAAAGAACAAATGTGTTGCATCGCGGAGTTCGCTCGATTACTCTTGTCACAGTAACTTTAAATTATGTTCCCAGAGACATAGCTACGAAATGCATGTATGGAATATTAAAGCATAAACTGAGCGTTAACTTTTCCAAACACGGACATTTCTAAGTCAGTGGCATTGACCTTTGGCGTTAGCGGTCATCATGGGCTTTCTGTAGAACGATGCGGATGTTGTTACAAATGCATGTATGGAATATTAAAGCATAAACTGAGCGTTAACTTTTGCAAACACGGACATTTCTAATTCAGTGACCTTGACCTTTGGGGTTAGCGGGCACCATGGGCTTTCTGTGGAATGATGCGGGATGTTGTTACAAATGCATGTATGGAATATTAAAGCATAAACTGAGCGTTAACTTTTCCAAACACGGACATTTCTAAGTCAGTGACATTGACCTTTGGCGTTAGCGGTCATCATGGGCTTTCTGTAGAACGATGCGGGATGTTGTTACAAATGCATGTATGGAATATTAAAGCATAAACTGAGCGTTAACTTTTCCAAACACGGAAATTTCTAATGTTGAGACGGAAGTTTTACGACTTCAGTTATATGAATACACATATGGAATATCTAGCAGTATCAAAAAATAGGTTATTGAAGTTGATTGAACAAGCTGTACAGTTCTTCAATATGCATCTCACACTTTTTAGGTGAAACGGGGGGACATTTTTAACATGTCCTAGTATGTGCAAGTATTTCTATTGATCTTGCCCTTTTCATTGCGTCGAAAGAGATTGTACGTTTCTGTGAGCAGTCTAACTATATTTCAGTACAAAAATAATTTGTCCATCGGAAGAATAACCATTGAAAAAAATAAATCCTGTCCCTGTAGGTTTATTATAAGTTGTAAATAACTCATGTAGTGCTATTTTCTGTATACATAAAGGAAGGTTTATGATATGTACGTATCATTGACTAAAACATGTTACAGTACCTTGAAGATGTTGCAATGGAGTATTCAGGGTATTTTATATGATCAAATTGTGGATTTAAACAAAATTGTGTTGCAAATTATAAACTGCTCATGTAAAGTTATTACTAACATAAATAAATAAACCTGAGAAAATGTGCATGCAACATTTACAATTATAACATATTGCAATCTATTTATTTATTACACATTAATCAAAACATTTTCTGTGTAAACTGTTAACAATCATCTTATCTTTATACAGTTTATTGTCTTACAAGAAGAAATTCCAGTTGCCACATAGTAATAAGCATCCAGCCTCTAAAAAAGTATTGCTTGGCATATTTGTCAAAGTTACATAAGCGACTTTGATCAAATGTCACAATATACTTCTCAAGGTAATGCATGATTTAAACTAATGCCTCTACAACAAATAAGGTCCAAATACGTTTGTTACAACCCATAAACATATAGTATAATCTCATTTCTAACAGTTTAAAATGAGCATGGAATATGTATATATAACAATGACGAGAAAAATATATTGTAGCCATTTTTTCATCAACCAATAATCAATGCATTTTCTGGTAAAGGTGATTGTTAGTGCACAATAAAACACGTCTTTACACAACAAAGAAACTAAGATTCCATTTGAAAGCAACATAGGATCACCAACTACATATTACCTGTTTGTCAATGTGACATACACAGGATTCAGCACATTTCTATCTCTCCGTAGTCAAAGGCATGTATATTCTGCAAACAACTGCAATTGTCCAAACCCTAGTGGCTTGGACTATGCCACGTTGTAGTTTTTCTAACAAAGCACAAAATCCAAAAAAAAGTCTCTTAAATTTCCCCCTATTAGGCCAAATACTGAATTCTGGCCCATATACCATATTTAAATCTAATGAAAATACCGATGATGATGATAACAATGTTGATGATGATGATGGGGTTGATGATGATGATGATGGGGATGATGATGATGGGAGGATGATGATGGGGATGATGACAATGATGATGACAATGAGGATTATGATGATGACAATGATGATGACAATGCTGAAGACAATGGGGATGATGATGATGATGACAATGGGGATGGTGATGATGGGGATCATTAAGATGATCATGGGAATGATGATGATGATGACACTGATGATGACAATGGGGATGATGATGATGACGGTAATGATGATGACAATGCTGATGACAATGGGGATGATGATGACAATGATGATGACAATGCTGATGAAAATGGGGATGATGATGATGACAATGGGGATGATGTTGATGATGACAATGATGAGGACAATGATGATGACAATGATGATGACAATGGGGATGATGATGATGACAATGATGATGACAATGGGGATGATGATGATTATGATGACAATGATCAATGCATTTTCTGATGATGATGATGATGACAATGATGATGACAATGGCGATGATGTTGATGACAATGACAACGATGATGATGACACTGATGATAATGAAAATGACGATGACAATGGTGAGCATGATATACAAGCAGGGTTTTGAAAAGACTGAACCTCGGAAATACAATTTTAATATGCTTCATATAGTAACATTGACCCCTGTGCTGCAAATTCCAAGAGTCAACAGTAGATTTCAGGGGTCAAAAGTCCCCAAAGGGGTCACTGTTTCAATTGACTTTCTTGTTGAAATAAAATATTTCCTTGTTCCAAATATTTAAATCAAATGTGGCTGTAGCTGTGGAAATTAGCTAATGGATTTTATGACCAATGTAGATCCAGATCAGCCTGAGCATGCACGCAGTCTGATCAGGGTCTGCACTGTTCACTGTTTAGTCAATAAAACAACTGTCGTTCCTCTAGCAGACAGTATAGTTCCATATCATGCTACGTGTGTGACAGATTGATGATCTAATGATTTCAAATGTATCAGGTCTTAATATATATGTGGCGGTGTTTGTTTGTTTGTTTGTTTGTTGGGGTTTAACGGCCTACCAACAGCTATGGTCATTTAAGGCCGGGTCAATGGGTTTAATACTAAATCCCATATATTACCTGTACAAGTACATGTACAAATGGGGAGAAAATCCAAAAATAAGAACTGAATATTTACAATATATTCAGCCCTGAAATCAGAATAATCCTGATCCGATGCCAGGTCCTCGCCACACCAGAACTATGTGGCTGTGACTGGAGAAATGGGGCTAATGGGGTTTGCGACCAGTGTAGATCCAGATCAGCCTGTGCATTCACAGTCTGATCAGGATCTGCACTGTTCATCATTCCATCAATGAAACACCCCATGCTAAGTCAAACAAGCAAAATAGACTGATATCAAGCTACAGGAGCGTGCTATTCCACCAGGAGCTACACTGGTCACAATCCCATGAGCCCGATGTTTCCATTCACGGCCACATACACATGGTTTTCATTGAAAGAAATGTGGACGTATTTACATTGCATCATTACACAGACATCATTCAGTAACAGCATGTGATGTCGTTCGAATGAGCTCAGAAATATGAGCTCAGAAATATATGTTGTGACCACCATTTGAACCGTCTCGTCGAGATGGTTCAAATTAATGGTGACAAGATATACTTTTATTCAGAAAGAACAAAAATAAAATGTTTGAAACTTTCATACCATAAAGGTGAATGTTGTAATAGGTTAAAGGGATTAAGTTACGGTATGTGTATTCTGCCAGGTTTTGTAACCTATTTATAACTTTTTCCATTGTTAGACTCACTCGTGATTTTCCCCCATGTTCGATAACCTGTTTATCAAACTAATGTATACCTTGATTATGAGCCCGTCATGGGTGCCCAGCACAGCAGTAGGGCGCTGCATCTGATTGGTCAGCACGATTGCTGTAATCATCTCGTCCAGACAGATATCAGCGGCCTTATCAAAGACGGCATCCAGATCCTCATCATCAGCCACTACACCAATCTTATCCTGAGTGTTGTCATACGAGCAGTCGCCATCGTAAACATACTGGCAACGAAAAAACACAGTCTCGCATCATTTCATATAAGGACAAAATACATGTACGTGTTGGTGCATATAATATATTCCATAATGTTCAACCAGCTTTACTCAAAGCTCCAGATAAGTTTTGTATCTAAAAAATGTTATACCCTCATATTTCAAATTCAATGTGTATTTTACTTTTACAAATGTATTATTGATTTTCCTCCGTATTAAATAGGGAACAAATGATAACAAATATAACAAATAGTAGTATATGGGAGTCAAAATGATACGGGTTTATTTGTGGATGCAAATTGCATGCAACATCCTCTTTTGAGCCAACATCCGCGTGGAAAGCAGGTGAATTTTTATCTCCAAAATATGAGAAAGATGACATAGGAGAATGAGAAAATCACCAAAATATGAGAATGTGGTAATTTTTACAATAAGAATATCCACAAATGGGCGCGAGAAATCCACAAATGGGCACGAATATACACAATTGGGACACGATATCCACAATTGCACCCGTAGTACAAAAGACGACGTTTTCGCCCAATAGTGGATGGGGGTTCGTTCTAGTGCATTCTGCAAGGAGCCACAATTTTTTCTGTTGTATAGAAGGCGGAGATTTGGTCGAGGCTACCAGGTTTTCGGCTACTTTTTAATGTCTTCAGCCCCCGCGCGAGAGCGTTCCGAAACGATTTCCAAAAAAATGCAAAATAGCGGACGCCCAATTGAACACAAGAAAACGTAGTAGAATATCAAAGCTACTTTGCAAAATGGCAGTGCAAGCTACTTTCCAAAAGATGGGAATTCGAACGGAGAAAGCAGTTCCCGGCCACTTTCTACTGGAGAACGCGCACGGTAGCAACCTGCTCCCGGACATCTCCGAAGTAGACTACCTACTGGGGCACAAGGGCCAAACCTGCTTGCAACCTCTTCCAGGGCTCCCACCCTTCGTCGACGACGTCTACATCTTCGGGTACCTTCGTCGCGAGGATTGCGTGGCTCGATGTGGGCGACTTTTCTGCACATCTGGGGAAAAAGGATCTGCGCAGGAGGTGCTGCGTGCGGTTTCGATGGCGGTTCGCAAAGCATGGGTAGAACTAGAATTGGTACGTCCATCGCGCACACCATTTCTACCGGGGACAACGCGGGCGGTACGATTCGGGCAACGATTCGCCGGATCGAGAGAGACACTTGGTTCGACGCACAGAGGAGATGGTTGGAGATCTACCCTTCCGCGGAGGTTGGTGGGTACTTCGTCGCCAAGGCTGCAGTCTCGGACATTCCGATGGACGAATTGCAAGAGAACCTGCCAGCACTCGTACGCCAATTGCAAACTTTTGGGTACGGGATCTACTCCATCGACTACACGCAATACTTCTCTGGGGTACTAGATCGCGAGGCTCTCGTTCGCCATCTCTGCGACAACGAGGGGTTTCGATAGCAAGGTGGGATTGCAGATGCAATGCGGGACCACGAAACACCAACCATTCTCGCCAACACTGCCACCGTGGGGCACAATGTCTGCACTTGGATTCGTACTACCGACGACTACACAATCCGCACCAAACTCTACAACAAAATTGTCTCCAATTTCGAAGCCGGCGAAATCCGGGAGCCGGTTGGTGGGCATCTAGCAGCGTACGCGGATTGCGCCTTCGACCATCTACAAAAGACATTCCAGCATCCCGACGTGCAAAGCCGTAGTTCCACTCGCATCAAGATCTCTCTCTACGCTTGCAGAGGAAAGGAACTACTCTCCAAGTCCACCGCGGAAGAACTTCTTGGCGAAGCTCTGGACTTGGTCTCTCCGAAGGAAAGTCACTTTGTCGTGCAACCTCCAACCAAGCAATGGGAAAACCTGGCGAGGATTCTGGATCGGTGTCTGTTTCTGGCCGATTGCCAATGCGGTACGATCTTCGTGGCTTGGTACGCGCACACGGAAACCGGTAGAATCTCGGGGATTCGAATTCGGCCAACACCAGCTAGGGTAGAGCAAGATTCTGTTTGGGAGCACGCTGTCGTCTGGGCAATGGCGGAGTTTGGATTTCGTTCGTGTCCAATTTTCTGCGTGGATGTGCTAGTCTCCGACGAGGATGGCGTGGAGATGGGCCCTCTGCGATGCTACACGAAAGGGGAAGAGACACAGACCGTTCTCTCCGCCAGCAAATATCCAACGAAAACGCATCCAGTCGCACCGGATCCCTCTGTCCTGCTACCTCTAAACTGAGTAGTCTCTTGGGTTTGGCGCAGAGAGAAATGCAGCCCGATTGGGAGCGAGACCTCGAAGTACCAGATCCGCGAGATCCCGGAAATTGCGGCGGAGAGGGAGATCTCCACACTTTCTACTAGAAACCGGGAAAACCGTCTTCTAGAGATTCGAGAAGCGGAGGAGGTGGAGCCCTGGAAACGCAGTGCGTGGGAAAGAATGGCGAAAGAGAAGATGGAGAACTCGGAGAGAAGAGAGAAGGAAATTGCGAGACTCGCCGAGCTAGCGGATGCGCACCAGAAGTACGAAGAGAGATCCGCTCGCACTCTAGAGGAAGTGGTGGGAGCATTGGGAGGGCGCACCGGGAAAATCTCCGAAATCGCGACAGAGAGCGAGCTCCTCGTTCTAGGGTACAGAACAACTCCAAACAAGGCGACCTCGCGCAGAGTCGTTCTGTGGCACGAGGAGGGGGGGGGGCGGGTGGAAACCGTCTGGGGAACCAAGGGTTGGGGAAGTTGTTGGACGCGTGCGAGAGTTCTTTCCAATCCGTTCCAGACAAGTACGGAAACACGACGAACTTGATTCCTCCAGCACGCGGGATTCTGCGTGGGCTCCGAATTCTAGTCGAACCAACCAGATATTTTTCGAACGGGGAGGGAGTAGAGATCGCGTGAAACCCAATTCGTGTGCTTTCCAGACCGGATCCGGAGAGGTTGGAACTCCTGCAGAAGATGGTGGACGTCTTGGAGGAAAGCACACAAAACACAGCAGTGGGGTTGGTGCGAACGGCTGCCCCACAGCCAACTCTTTGTAGGAACATCTTGTAGATGGATCCTGGAGAGTACATCGTACGCAGATACGCAACGACCAACTACAGAGGGACGAACGAACGATCCTTTTTCTTCTCGAAACCAACGTAAACGGCGAACAAAAGACGGACATCGAGATTCCGGCGTACGGGTACTTTCTAGAACGCGAGATTGCAAATCTAGGAGGGGTGGAAATCCTCCAGAACACAGCCAACTCTTTGTAGGAACATCTTGGAGATGGATCCTGGAGAGTACATCGTACGCAGGTACGCAACGACCAACTACAGAGGGACGAACCGAACGATCCTTTTTCTTCTCAAAACCAACGTAGACGGCGAACAAAAGACGGACATCGAGATTCCGGCGTACGGGTACTTTCTAGAACGCGAGATTGCAAATCTAGGAGGGGTGGAAATCCTCCAGAACAGAACCAATCCAATCCTTTGCAGACTAGGAGGAAAACATACTACCCCTACAAAGAAACCCGCGAGACTTGCCACTTTGGCTATCTAGAATCTGCAATTCTTGCAACAAACTCGCACATATTTTCTCGGACAAAATCGCAAGGCCAGAGCTTCGCCAAGAAGTTCTTCCGCGGTGGACTTGGAGAGTTCCTTTCCTCTGCAAGCGTAGAGAGAGATCTCGATGCGAGTGGAACCACGGCTTTGCACGTCGGGATGCTGGAATGTATTTCGTAGATGGTCGAAGGGGCAATCCGCGTACGCTGCTAGATGCCCACCAGCCGGCTCCCGGATTTCGCCGGCTTCGAAATTGGAGACAATTTTGTTGTAGAGTTTGGTGCGGACTGTGTAGTCGTCGGTAGTACGAATCCAAGTCCATATATTGCGCCCCACGGTGGCAGTGTTGGCGAGAATGGTTGGTGTCTCATGGTCCCGCATTGCATCTGCAATCCCACCTTGCTCTCGAAACCCCTCGTTGTCGCAGAGATGGCGAACGAGAGCCTCGCGATCTAGTACCCCAGAGAAGTCTTGCGTGAAGTCGATGGAGTAGATCCCGTACCCAAAAGTTTGCAATTGGCGTACGAGTGCTGGCAGGTTCTCTTGCAATTCGTCCATCGGAATGTCCGAGACTGCAGCCTTGGCGACGAAGTACCCACCAACCTCCGCGGAAGGGTAGATCTCCAACCGTCTCCTCCGTGCGTCGAACCCAGTGTCTCTCTCGATCCGACGAATCGTTGCCCGAATCGTACCGCCCGAATTCCCATGCTTTGGAAAGTAGCTTGCCCTGCCATTTTTTCAAAGTAGCTTTGCTATTCTACTACGTTTTCTTGTGTTCAATTGGGCGTCCGCTATTTTGCCGTTTTCTGGAAATTGATTCGGAACGCTCTCGCGCGGGGGCTGAAAACATTAAAAAGTAGCCGAAAACCTGGTAGCTTCGACCAAATCTCCCCCTTCTATACGACAGGAAAACAGAAATTCTCATTCTTGTTTGTCATATTTCTCATATTTTGGAGATAAAAATTCACCTGCTTTTCACGCGTATGTTGGCTAAAAAGAGGATGTTGCATGTAATTTGCATTCATAAATAAACCCGTATCATTTTGACTCCCATATGCTACTCAAATTTAAAAATTCACTTGTTTGAGCTGCCAGAAGCAAACACTCTTTGCTTTTTGCAGCTCAAATAGGTAAATTTTCAACTTTATTACAGTATTTTCACTACTGAATTTGAAAATCAATGCGTATTTTCACATTGCTGTGTGTATTTTGTACTCCCACTTTTGATAATTAATGCGTATTCTGCTAAAATATGTGCGTAAAATACATCAATACGCACTGTATCTGTAGCACTGTTTACTAATTAGAATTGCATGCGTTCAGCTTTTATTCTCAAGTGACAGCCACTAATGTGGATGGACAACATACAGATGGAACTTTAAACCCTCTAAACATCATGCTGCATCTGATAAACACTACTTACAACGTTGGACGAGATAATGCAGTCACTCTGTTGTCCGTAGATCCACCATGGGTGGGTCCCCGCGCCGTGATTGAAGCAGCGTTTCTGTGTTTGCGCCACGTGGTACCGCGCAGTCCCAATCGGGAAGTTACAAACGACACTGCCGTACGCCGGGTCTGGCTCGCTGTCGTGGCTGTTATCGGGGCGACCGAAACTCACGGCAAGAACACCTTCGTCTTCACTGACCGAGAGATACGCGGCAGTAGCGATTGTGAACACTGTTGAGCCGACCGAACATGTGAGAGGAATTTCCACATATGTTTTATAGTACCGGTCATCTTGGCAGAACTGAATGAGTTTGGTCATGTAGTGAGTTTTAGAACTATCCGCATCTACAGGCTGGATTGATATATAATAACCATATCCATTCAGCTCAAATCCATAGATATATTTCACTCTAAAGTTTTTCTGCACTGAATGAAAAACGCTTAAGTAGCTGTAGTCTGATAAAGCATCATTATCAATGAGGTAATCGATACTGGCATAGGAGTTGTTGTATATAATCTCTCTTGTTGATATTGTATATGGCGAAAACTCGTCCTTAGTTCGATCATATGTGGCAATAGCCACATACAGCATCCGCCTGTTTTTATTGTATCCTGCAGGTGGTTTCCCGAAGAAGGCCACGGACGATGCCATACTTCCAATGAATGATGCATGATGGGTAGTGTTAAATTGAAGAACTTGATTTAAATCAGAAACGGAATGTATGCTACATGTTCCCTGGCCTACAGATCCACACACGAGTAGGTAGTTATGGATTGTGTTGAGCACTAAGGTCGTCACGAAATTTGGCACATAATCTGAGGGCGAATCACATGATGCTGGTGCAGCAAAGCAATAAGGTGAGTCAAACACAGACATTAACTTCTTCTCCTGAATCAGTGTCAAGTTCTTGCCGAGTGCCAGGAGGCTGCCATTCCCTCCCAGGTATATGTTACCGCTGTTGTAGTCCACGGCTAGGTGTGTCAGAATGGACGCGGCAGTGTGCTGTTGCAGCTGTAACCCGTCCCTGCACAACACCGACCATGAGACCAAGGACACGACAAGCACTCGAACACCATCACTGACAGTCATCGTGCCTAGAATACCAGGGGGCCGTTTCACTAAACTTTGTACGACTAAAATGTTTGTAAGTGCCAATTTAGGATCGTCTGGAAATTGCAAATTGATGGATTTACATTTATTGAGTATAGGCTGTGTATGCAGCCTATCATGGATTCCGCTGGAGAAAATAAAAAAATCGCCACTTCAAAACAAATGAAAAGAAAGATTTTTTATCGCCAATTGTTTTTTTTTATCGCCAATTGCGAAAAGAAAATGGTGATCGCCAGCGGAATCCCTAGCCTATGCTCAATACATGTAAATCCATTAATCGTTTACAAGAAAACATTGTTAATATAGAATTGACAGACTATCATAATTTTGCACTTACAAACATTTTAATTGTACTAAGTTTAGTGAAACCGACCCCGGGACAAGTACTTCCTGAGCACATACTCCAGTCTCATGTTCCAAACCATGTTGTTTGATTGGTTGAGGCTGAGCTATGCTCATTCTCAGCCAATCCAACTGCATGATTTTGTGTATGAATGTGCTCAGCAAGTTATGCTGACACAGGCTCAATTAATGCAAAATTGGTAAAATGTAAGTCAAACAGGGTGAAGATACTGTAATCCATGAACCAACGGTAAAATCAAAAATAGAAATTCTTTTTCGCATAAGTTACATATTTAATACGGGTATTTTCTAATAGTAGGTCGGCAGAAAATTGTGGAATACACAGTAGTTGCGGGCAGTAACTGCAAAAATCCTGTACCGTCCACAGCTTTCCTCTGCAGTGTAGCGAATCATATCTGATTCGCACTTTAACTGTTAAATTATCGATGGTGAGGAACATCGAATAGTCAGGAATTATAAGATCGTAAGGGCCATTTAAAAAAGGTGTAGATACCATCTTATAATTATAGATTCTATAATTCTATATCTAATGTTTTAATATTTTTCAATTCAAACAAATGTTAGAATATGAAACAAACATAAAACAAGACACGAAGCAAAGACACGAAGGCCATGTTTTCTTCAATGCATAGACAAGTGGATAACATATATCGGCGTGCCGAAAGCCAAATTCCCTCTTGACCAAGGTTCAATGTATCTGAAGAAACCAGTTGCAGCATACGTGTCGATCCTGCTCGCCGAGTTGGTAACCATCCTTATTGCGGTGGAGTATAGTGTTATATCCCTTATCAACAGCACTTCAAGATCGCTTAGGATGTTCCGTGACAGCCAGTCTGTTGTTGGGCTATTTAAACTGAACTGGGAACCATCAGATTACTGGGATGTGATCAAAGAGATAAAGCATCACATACAGAAGTTGACAACTGCTGGTTGGAGTGTGGAAATATTAAGGACGCCGGGTCTGGTCATGTGGACATCCAAAGGAATGACATTACAGACAGGCTGGCAAAGGAGGCTGCATCAGAAGCGGCCAACTTAACAGAAAACACATGGATGGTGACCAACCAGGATATTAAATGTGCTGCAAGATCTACAGTGATTGGACAATTGCAACGGAGGTGGGAATTGGCCGATACAGGCCAAGCCCTGTATGATCTAAAAGCCATTGATTGACATACCAGATTCAAGATCATAACTGGGCTACTCACAGGATATATGGCACTGAACGAGTACAAACATAAGACAGAATGCGAAGCTTCCCCGGAATGCCAGTGTGGATCGAAGGAAACAGTCGAGTTCTTATTCCAATGCCTTCACTACAATGAACAACTGAACAATGTGGCGAAGAAGTTATAGCAGAATGTAGGGTTGCACTGTCACGATGCACACACCTGGCTCGGATATGACCAACACTCGGAAATTCAAAACTGAAGAAAGCTGATACAAATTGAAGTGGGCCTCTACATCGAGACTACCAGATGGTTTGCACAAAAATGCCTTTCCGCACCGTGCGAATAGTCCGCTGTCCGCCATCTTGAAAATAAAGTAAAACACACGCTACTAAATGACAAGACCCATAACAACTACATTTGGGAAAACTTTACAATGAAGACGTTCTGTGACAACAGTCCATGATAGCGGATCCTTGTAGAATATCTTAAACCAGGCTGCAACAACAATGAGGATATGTCGAGTTTACAAGTACATGTAGCTGACACTGACTGGGTCTCTTGTAGCAGTCTCTTAGCAGCCTAATTACACTTGTATTTATGATAAAAGCAATGTAATATGCTAGTTTCATAATACTGACAATTCTGGAAGTCGGCGTGACGTATCACTAGTCCCGTGACCCGATATGTTTGGGGTAAGTCGATACATTTAGCTGTAAAATACATAATTTGTATGCCAGAATATTTCACATTTAGAACTATGAAAATACTAAATGATGATAAGAATATTTTTTAATGAACATTTAACATTATAAATTTGCATTTAAATTTCATTTCGCGATTGAAATTTAGTTGTTTGAAGCGTTCGAAAATGATTAAATTATATAGGAAACGGGTCAGATTTCCCCCTGCACTCCTCGACAGGGGAGATAATTATAACCTGCAGGTTCGTGAAATGGACGAAGTCCGACTTCCAGAATTATTTCTTTATAACAATATAGACAAGAGTTGTCAGAAGACAACGAAGCTCGCCTGTTGGCAGCCTTCACTCAAACTTGGTACAGTTGCATAACAAAACATGAATATTATATATAATTTACCTTGGTTTAAGGGGCATGCGGTGGACCTTGACATTGGGGTCAGTGGTGCAATTTGGGTCGTGGGTTTGCTATAGCATAATATAGCATATTAAGATGAATGCATGTATGAAATATGAAGGTGTTCCATGAAAGGAAACATATGTTATAAGATATTTGGGGTGGGCGGTGGGTCATGGATTCGCTATAGTACGATAGAGTTTCATCAGATGAATGCATGTATCAAATATCAAGGCATTCCATGAAAGGAAACAGATGTTAAGACATTTACCCCAACGTTAATAAGTTTATGAATGTGCTATGTTTGTGACCTCGACCTTGGGGAAAGGGGTGGGGTGGGTCATGGATTTGCAATAGCATGACAGAGTATCATCAGATGAATGCATGTATGAAATATCAAGAAACAGAAGTTATAAAAATATATTTACTCCAACGTTAAGTTTATGATGGTGATCTTGGGGAAAGGGGTGAGGGGGTCATGGATTTGCAGTAGCACAATAGATGATCATCAGATGAATGCATGTATACAATATCAAAGCGTTCCCTGTACCGAAATATTAGTTACACAACATTTACCCCAACGTTAAGTTTATGAACATGCTAAGTTTGTGACCTTGACCTCGGGGTAAGGGTTGGGTGGTGGGTTGTGAATTTGCTACATCATGATAGAGGGTCATCTGAGGAATGCATGTATGAAATATCAAGGCGTTCCATGAAATGAAACAGATGTTATAAGACATTTACCCCAAATTTAAGTTTATGAATGTGCTAAGTTTGTGATCTTGACCCTGGGGTAAGGGGTGGGCGGTGGGTCATGCATTTGCTATAGCACGTTAGAGTATCATCAGATGAATGCATGTATGAAATATCAAGGCGTTCCATGAAAGGAAACAGGTGTTATAAGACATTTTCTCCAACGTTAAGTTTATAAATGTGCTATGTTTATGACCTTGACCTTGGGGAAAGGGGTTGGGGTGGGTCATGGATTTGCTATAGCACGATAGAGTATCATCAGATGAATGCACGTATGAATATCAAGGTGTTTCCTGTAAAGAAACAGAAGTTATATAAAGACATTTACTCCAACGTTAAGTTTATGATGTTGACCTTGGCAAAGGGGGGGGGGGCATGGATTTGCTGTAGTAGCACAATAGAGGATCATCAGATGAATGCATGTATGAAATATCAAAGCGTTCCCTGTACCGAAATAGTAGTTACACAACAATTACCCCAACTTTAAGTTTATGAACATGCTAAGTTTGTGACCTTGACCTCGGGGTAAGGGTTGGGTGGTGGGTTGTGAATTTGCTACAGCATGATTGAGGGTCATCTGAGGAATATGTGTATCATCAGTATGCATGAGTATCATCAGATGAATGCACGTATAAATATCAAGGTTTTTCCTGTAAAGAAACAGAAGTTATATAAAGACATTTACTCCAACGTTAAGTTTATGATGTTGATCTTGGGGAAAGGGGGGGGTATTGATTTGCTGTAGCACAATAGAGGATCATCAGATGAATGCATGTATGAAATATTAAAGCGTTCCCTGTAAAGAAACAGAAGTTACACAACATTTACCCCAACGTTAAGTTTATGAACATGCTAAGTTTGTGACCTTGACCTTGGAGCAAGGGTTGGGTGGTGGGTTGTGGATTTGCTACAGCTCGATAGAGGGTCATCTGAGGAATGGTTGTATGACATATTAGCGCGGTTCCATGAAAGGAAACAGATGTTATAAGACATTTACCCCAACGTTAAGTTTATGAATGTGCTAAGTTTGTGACCTTGACCTTGGGGTAAGGGGTGGGTCATGGATTTGCTATAGCACACTAGAGTATCATCAGATGAATGCATGTATGAAATATCAAGGCGTTTCATAAAAGGAAACAGATGTTATAAGACATTTACCCCAACGTTATTTTTTAGTTTATGAATGTGCTAAGTTTGTGACCTTGACCTTGGTGTAAGGGTTGGGTGTTGGATCATGGATTTGCTACAGCATGATATAGGGTCATCTGAGGAATGCATGTATGAAATAACAAGGTTTTCCAAGGAAGGAAACAGAAATTATAAGACACTTACCCAACGTTAAGTTTGTGGACGCCGACGCCGATGCGACGCCGACGACACCGGGGGTATACCATAAGCTCTTATGCACTTCGTGAAGGCGAGCTAAAAATGGGTCATAATTAATAGTTAGAGTGCTCTGCAGAGCAAGGCTATGGACGTAACCACAACCAGAGCTCCAGATAAGCTAGGTATTTGCGTAAATACCCAATTAAAATGGTCAAAAACCCAATTGAAATCAGAAGTAGTGAGTATCAAAAAGCAATCAGAACTATTGTGGTACCTTTATCATGCTGCAGAAAGCAAAAAACAGACCAAAAATATAGCATATTTTTTCTATTTTGCCATGAAAACACATCTTGGAATCTTGAAATGCCAAGATATGTTTTCATTTCAAAACAAACAATTCAATAATTGTTGTCTGTTGATAACAGTAGTGTGATTTTATTTTACCCAATTAATTTTTTTAATTACCCAATTGCTTCAGAAATAATGGAGTAACAATATTCAATTACTAATTCCTTATCTGGAGCTCTGCTATGGACGGTATGGGAGTTTGCATAGTTACTGACCGCAACTAAATAAACAGTTTTATCGGACAAATGAAAATACAGGTCTGTTAATTAAGCGCATTCTTTTTATCCGATATTGCAACAAATACATACAAGTCACACAGCTGCTTGCTGTTTCCATTCTAGTGTGAAGAATATATCGCCAAAGTAAACATTTTAGTAAAATTTACTAAAAACATTCCCCAACTCTGTCCACAAGTTGTTTACAACGTCAAAAGTCGCACGGGGGGTGCAATCGAGTGCACCCATTACGTCATTGCCGAGTTATTCTATACATACAATAAATTCTATAAATATGGTGTTTTCAAGAACCGAAGGTGACTGACTTTTCTGTAGGACTACACAATGCTGTTTACACTAGTTTACAGGCGATAAACTTATGATTTCAATGTGAGAATAGAAGTTATAAGACTATTATACGTTTGTCCGGATAACTGATTGTCGATGCTAATTTTGGGGCAATGTTACGACTGATGATCTGACCCAATCTTAAGTGAGAAAGATGGCACAGTTTGATAAAAGTTTACATGCGCCGAGAAAGCAAGAACCGAGGATTGTTCTGTGAAAGTTGTATGCCCGTAACTGCTATTTTAAGAAAAATATCGAAAAAACACTGCCATCGGGCTATTCCAGTTT